>CACRXK020013580.1:0-13902 GCA_902702795.2 Paramuricea clavata
CTGGATTGGCAGGGCAAATCATCTGGATTGGCAGGGCAATGAAAGGTTTTATATGGTAGAATGTAGAGTTATTAAGTAGCTTCCAGGGCTTGCCAACTTTTTTAGGAGAAATAGTGCCCCCCAAAAAATTTTGCCGCAGGGCATCATTGCCTTTCGCAGGGCAATTCTAACAGACACCCCCCAATTGAAATGGGCTAGTTTCGCCCCTGCAGGCAAACAAGCATCCACCTAGCCTCTGTTTTTAATGTTGTTACTGCCGTTCCAATTGAAGTGTTCCTCAAATATTGATTCAATACATTACCTCGGACTGACCAATTCATTTGATCAAGTTCCTCGAAATATTCATACACTTCCTAGTATAATTGTAAACTTCCTGTTGAATAGTTTGAATGCACCAATCACCTTTGTTGTTTGTGCAACTAACCAATCATAAATAGAAAGGAAGTGACCAGAAATGATCAAATACTTGGAATTGGCTCTTTCACAGGAAGTGTATGAATATCGCGAGGAACTTGATGAAATGAATTGGTCAGCCTGAGGTAATGTATTGAATCAATATTTGAGGAACACTTCAATTGGAACGACAGTAATATTAACTCATTAACTGGCAATGTACTGGCAACGTGAATGTGCCCAAATGTCTGTCTAACGCCAGACGATTAATTACTCATCAGTGGTAGAGTACTGCCAGTAAATGGGTTAAAATGTTAAATATGAATTAAGTTGAAATCGGTTGTAATAACCAATTGATTCATTAACCTATTAAGTTTCAAGACTCTCCTTGATGAGCAAAATCATCTAGCGTTAGAAAGAGTAAAAATCCATTGTGTTATCTGCCGCTGTTGGAAGATCCTTTTCCTTCAACATTTTAGTAAAGATTTACTGTGTCATCTGCTGCTGTTGGAAGTTCCTTTTCCTTGAACATTTTAATAAAGATTTGCTGTGTCATCTGCTGCTTTTGGAAGTTCCTTTTCCTTGAACATTTTACTAAAAATTTACTGTGTTATTGTAGGGAAAATATAAGAAAAATTCAAATGTTGTATTTCCAAAAATATGCACTCAGACTTTGAAATTTTAAATTTGTGGACCAAGGGGGAGGGACAGCTTAACCAAGGCATACAAAAATTAGATGTACCGGGCAACAACATTTTCTGGGGGGGAGGGGAGTTCCCCGGCTCTGGCTAGGTTACTGTACAGTATTCTCTAAAGCATTAATTATTAATTAAGTAATAATTATTACTAATTATTAGTAAATATTTATTATTTATGTTGCTCTATTAGTCAATTAGCCAAGCCGGACTACAAGATTCAAATGCTAATGGGCCAATTACACAAGGCAGATTAAAAGAGTGACTAACAGACTAAACAGTGATGGTGCGACCATAGTTGGGTTTCAATCTGAATCCTGTGACACTTTTATAAAATTTGGTGGTCAACTCCAAAAGGAAACACATTGAGTTCATTATTCATAACAGTATATTAATTCACCTTGTATTCAATAAGCAAGTGCAGAACATTTAATAAAATGTGCTCGCTTCCACAAGGCATATAAGCGACAAACGTGCAAAGTTGACCACCGTGTGTTTTCCTATGAATATGCCACCAATAAATACTATGCCACATGTGGGCTATATTTTCCCCTTGGAAAATAAAAACACGTTGGCTACGGTATATATACTGTAATAATGTTTACGAGTTAAAATGATTTTTAAATACTAAACCCCATACCTATCTTTAAATCTCCATTTAATGACTTAGTTATTTTCACAATGCACCATTTGTAATGACGTGTTTATTGCGTTTATATTGTTTACTATTGTTTATATAAAGTTTACCGCACTTGAAATACCGCTGACTTGTACGTATTGCAGTTTCAGATTTGTACGTATCTTGTCTATGATATAGTGCCGACCATTTCCTCTGGTTTGGTTGCTTTCAACATGGCGGCCACACCGGAAGTCGGCTGACATTCTGGCACACTTTTTACCCTTGAGTGAACCTTCTGCCCTTATCTCTTCTGTGCCCAAACGACGGAAAAGGCATCGGAAAGGTCTTAAAATGTTATTGTTATTCAGATCTCACAGGTAAGAATATTTTATTTTGTCTTGTTATTTAAGCACTTTAATTGCGAAAGAATGTGTGATTGTTCTTGAGTCATTTGCCTAAAATTCCGTTGAATGTTTGAATTTGCCGCGTTCAATTTGCATAAAAAAATATCAATTCGAATCCATTATAGCAAATTCTGTACTAAATTACGCACTAATGCACTATTATTTAATAGCAATAATTGCCTTTGGCTGTTTGACATATAAATCATATGGCACTCAATTTGACCCTTGTATATATTAAACATTCGAATGCCTTCAAAGATATGTTAGCATTTTAATACATGAATAAGGATTAGAATTACAGAAGAATTTATAAAGCATTGAATGTAATATTTTCAGTGTTTTGATCTTAATAACCCATTAAGGCCATTATAAAGCTTGCAAATGTGCCCAAATGCATCCCTGCTGTTGCTTTACTTTGCCTAGTGCCAGACAATTTCACTCTTCAAGGGGCTGGAGAGTCTTGCAAGCCCTTAATGAACTTCAGTTTATAATGTGTAACATGTTTGTGACACAATGCCTGAAATGTTTGCTTTATGTATTTTCAGATTAATATTGGTGCTGGGCTATCGCCTGGCTCCAAATATTGTTCTCAACAATCAAGGAATTCTGGATTGAGTTGACAAACTGGTGTTGTAAGGTAAGAATTAACAAGAATAAATAGTCTGCTTTTAGTGCTTTATATGAAGAAAATGACAAACTGGCCCAGCTACTTAAGGTGGTCACCCAGGACCTGTTCATATGAGCCATGCTGGCCCGTTAAATCGAGTTAGCTTGCTTTGCCGGTCCAAGTTGTTATTTGTTTCACATGAGGCGGGCTAGCCTAGCAAGTGCTACAAGAAATTCCCAAACAATTTTATATATGGTGGGAAAGCGATATTTGTTTTAATTTTGAAAATGGTATTTTTATTGAAGGAAACTGCTAATTCAGAAGTTTTAATATTGTTGATTAATGTTATTTTTTAAAATTCTTATATGCTTTCTAGATATGCTAGAATAAAGCATGCTTTGTGACACAATTGTCAATTGCCAGTCTGGCTTGCCGGGCTGGCCGGGAAAGGCGAGATCTTGCCTTGCTCAAATGGGAGCCCATCAAATTAACTAGGCCAGCCCGGTTCTCATGTGAATCAAATCTCAAAAACATATGAAAACAATATAAATGTACAAGACCAGATCTCGGCACTTACAAGTCGGTCCAGCCAGACGAATCAGTGTAAACAGCCCATGTAACAGTGGCGTGCTGGGTACTATTTTTCTGGGGGGGGGGGGGCAGTCGGCTGGCAACTAATATGCGCCCCTATAATATTACCCTTGATAAACGAGGGCCGAAGGCACGAGCCGAGCGCCGCAGGTGCAAGGTTTGTCTAGGGGGGTCCGGGGGCATGCCCCCCAGGAAAATGTTTGAATTTAGAGTCTCTGAACTGCCATTTCCTGGACTTTGAGGGAAGATTTGACAGAAATCTGATGGTCAGGAAACGGCATTACAACGTGTCGAAATTTTAAAATTGGTTAGAATTTAGCAGTAGCACTTAAATTGGGCAATGCTAACTACTTCCAGCAATTAATCTAATCCCAATTCTATTCTCATGTAAGGACCTTGTTTGTAGGAATTATTACATTTCTTGATACTGCATCAAAAATTTAGTAAATATTAACAACACAATTACATGTGAATCCTAAATCTACCCCCAATGCAGCCCATTGTAAGGCCTGTCAACTTGGCACTGTACTCAATTTTGGTATCCGTAACATGTTTACCATGCTTGGACTACTCCTATTCACACAGGCCGAGCATGGATAAATTTGGGACAGGTACCAATTTCATCTGTGCCGTACTAGGCATAAAAAATACCTGTGGTTCCGATTCCCGATCGACCCTATTTTTTTCTGCCCACCCTATTATTTTTTCCTTCCCACTCTATAATTTTTTCAAAGTGATTGACTGTGCGACCCTATTTTCTCTGGATGGTTGCGGGCTGCTGCCAAAATGACATCTGTTGTCACACTAATTATTGAAAAATCCATGAAAAAATATTCAAAAAAAAATTATTTCCGACCTACCAACCCTAATTTTTTCGCGATATGAAACCGGAACCACAGGTGTCTTTTTACGCCCTACTAGATTAATTTTGCTATCTCAATGCCAAACAATTGTACATGTCCAGGGTCCTGATGTATTAACCCAATTAGTGTCAGCACTCTTCCCCTGACGAGTTAAATCGTCTGGCATTAGACAGAGTAAAATAATAAAGTAGGGTCATCTTGGTGCATTGGCACTTAAAGGGTTAATGTAATGTTACTGCACTATAGTGATGATAACTGTATAATGAGTTAAAGTTATTTAAGAGAAGACAGTCAGTTGAGTATCATATTTAGTCCACAAGATATATTCCCCTTTAAACTGGAACTGTCGCATGACAGATCATAAATTAATTGACATAATCTACTTGGCTAACTAATAATTATTAGACAGTAGTGCACAATGCAACTAAATGGTTAATTTGACACACGGGCAGATAGTCTGATTAACCCATTGAGCACAACTGCTCTCCCCTTGACAAGTAAAGTTATCTGGTGAAACTAGACAGAGTAAAATAATAAAGTATGATGCAAGTATGCAACAAAATTTACTGTCTGGTGAAACTAAGCTTGCTGATTAATAGTGATTATTGGTTATTACTTTTTAAAATAACATCGGTCCAAGGTCTTTGCCAGAAGAAGTTGCACCAGATGGTGGTTTGCCTAATACCAGATGGTAGCAGGATGGTGCCCAGATACCTGATGGCACCAGATAGTAGTCTACAGGGTTTTTTCCAGGATTTTCTCTTGGGTCCGATTTTGCAGAGAAGATTGAGTTTAGCTGAACAGCTGGGGTGGCTGCACCCCCCCCCCCCTACCGCGGGGGGCTGACACCTATTCTCAATAAATGTAGTTGAGATGGAATGTGTTAAAGCAGGGGCACTAACAAACACTATAAACTGGTTAAAGATGGGAAATGCATAGTTTTTCTTGTGTTGCAAGATGAATTCCAGCCATTTTTTCTTAATTGTCGGGCTTCCAACTGAAAACTGATTTCCACACGTCACAAAATTTTATAACTCAAACAACTTCATTTTTACTGCACTGAAACTTTGGTGAGACGATTGAGTTTCAAAACTCAATTCAAGATTGAGTTTTTGGGGCCGTTTAACGGCCCTAAAAAATTCTTGAAAAACCCCCTGGTCTATTGGGTACAGGTCTGGAGAAAGCCTGTCTCTGGTTAACATGAATGTATATTTGTCATACCCTGCATCACCTTGTACTGTACATACAAATATGAACTGGCTTTGTTATTGGTTAAATAAAGACTGTTTATTACAGTGTACATCCACAGTTAGTAGTCCCTTATACACTGTAGGTTAATGATAAGTCTCAAGGTCATTGTTCTGGCATATTTTGTATAAAGTATAATGATTACATTTTCAATAAGTAAAATTTTCCTTTTACAGATTCTAAGATGATGGATCTTTGATGGCAATTTCATGCTGTGTTTGGAACAGTATTAATTAAATGCACATGAAGAAATCAATGGACTTGGTGAATGAACAATGGTATACTGTAGATAATATTGATTGTCAAATGGACAAAATGTTAAACAAAATATTGCTTCAGGAGAAACCAGGGTTTTTTTCAGGGATTTTTTAGGGCCGTTGAACAGCCTCAAAAACTCAATCTTGAATTGAGTTTTGAAACTCAATCTTCTCACCAAAGTTTCAGTGCAGTAAAGTTGTTTGAGTTATAAAATTTTGTGACGTGTGGAAATTAGTTTTCAGTTCGAAGCCCGACAAGCCATCTTTAGCCAGTTTATAGTGTCCCTGCTTTAACACATTCCGTCTCAACTACATTTATTGAGTACAGGTGTCAGCCCCCCAGTTGGGGGGGGGGGGGTGCAGCCACCCCAACTGTTCAGCTAAACTCAATCTTCTCTGCAAAAACGGACCCAAGAGAAAATCCTGAAAAACCCCTGCCTCCTTAATTTCGATTCCCAATTTTTATTTCTATAGGAAGTAGTAACAGTAACAAATTACTTTATTAGCATGACTTTACATACAAGTATTGCTTATTAGTTGGTATAAATATTTACAAATGCAAAATGTTTTGTGGTAGTATGACATACTGTCCGTATCGAGTAGTGCAAGGAATACAAATGAAGTTATTGATACAAAAGTACCCCCATTTACATGAGAGTACTCCATTTACAGCGTATAATTGAAGAAGTTTGGGTTAGTTCAACAGCCTATTCAGCATTCATGGTTTCAAGGCATTTAGATCTCTTCTCAAAACAGAAAGAGATAAATTTCGATAATTTTATCACAGTTTCATTATCAGTTGATTTCATTATCTCAACTAGTAAACTGTGTTCATTAGATCTGCTTCATTGGTGCATGGGATCACATTCCAAGTAATTTAAAAAGTTTTCTCAAAGACAGTAGTAGGCCTCACAGGAAGTTAGGAAGTGATGTTCCGTTTCAACTTCTCCTGACGCCAAGGCCTTGCATACTCGGTCTTCTTGCAGAATAAACAAAAGATGGACATTTATTTTTCCCCAAAGTGTCTGCCAGTGTAAGCACAACTAAAGGCAATCATAGTTAATAGAAAATAAACATCGTTAGGAAGATTGGTAAACTTCAAGTAGTTTCCTAACCAAACTTCAATTGATGTCGAAAACTTGAAATGTACATGAAAGTACACAATTTGTTGATCAATATTAAAATCTTACAGTTGGGCAATTGCTTCATTATACAGAACAAAATGTTCACTCACTGTGAAAGTGCACAAATTTACATAAAGGCGAACAAAAACATATAACTTACAAATACAATACCTTTGTCCAGCTTCCAAATCATGTTTGTTTTCAGACTGCTAATTATGATGCAACTATTAATAAAGTTTAAAACCGCTTTCAAATTTTCACAAATTCACAGTCTTTCCTCACTTGTTTATTTCAATTAAATCCTTTCCTCAGTTGCTTTATGAAAGAAAATCTTCTAGGACTGCCACAGCTTTTATGTGGTACCATGGTTATTTAATAATTCTTAAAAATCGTATTTGTCCTCTTTGCAAATGAGCCTTTAATTAATTAAAATTATACAGGATTTGTGTCGACAACTCGCAGAAAATTTCCCCATTTTTCGGTGCGGTCCCAGAAAATAAAATATTTTTTCCACCCCTGCAATACAGAATACATTCCCAATTTTATATTGACCTTCTCCAGGCCCTCAAATGAACAGAACTTAAATGAAGAGAATAGAACACTGTTTCATTATATAGACAACTACCTGATATACAGTAGGTTATTGTACTGTATATCCCACAATTTGATTGGCTTTCTACTAGCATGCAGGTAAGGATATTTATTTAGCTCGGCTGCCAGTAGAAAAAACAAGATGGCGGCTCAAAAATTACCGAAGTTTAGGAAGTTATTCGATTTCTATAGCCTTAAAAGGATTAAAAACGCAATGAAAATCCCCAGCAACTGTTTACAGGTCAGCAAATGGAGTTTTAATAGTTAAACTAGTTAAAAAAGTGTATTTAAAAAAAAATAATGCTGAAAGAGCGAAAGAGCGTCTGTCAATCCATGTGAGCATGGATTACAGTACGTTTCATACCACCGATATTTTCCATTCTGGGAATGTATAAATAAGGAAAATGTCAGCGTATTCACCATAGTCGTCCTCGCCATTTTTCTGCGAATACTTTTTTACCCTACCTGACTAGGTGTCAGGAATTGCATTGCATTTCTAAATGAATACTCACTGTTCTCTAGCAGATCTCCCAGGTGTCTCACACAAACTATGTAATCCTTCAACTTTCCTTTATTTTCGCCAAGATTCCTGATTATTTCCCCGACTGCCTTTAAACTTGGAGTATTCTCCTGTTTCATAATAACCTATCAAAAATATAATTGAATGTTGTACAAGCAAACAATTTCTATTTGTGAACTTGTTTAAATTGGACGTTGGTTTGTGCATTAATAAATTGTACTTTTCACCTGAGCGAACGGGGTGTTTTCAGTTAACGACAACTTAAAAAACATATTAATACGAAAATGTGTGGGCCTAATGGACGTTGCCAAAGGACAAAACGACTACATTGTGGTTAAATTGGAATGGAAATGGATTTAAAAATAGCAAAAGTTCGTTTTGCTTTGCCGGGAAGAATAAACTGAATGCGTAATTAACCTGTATAATTTATACATGATACATAACTTTTGGCGGAGGTATATGTAGTCGTCCAGTGTCCTCTAGTCGGAATATATTTTAGCCTCAGTTTAGTTTCTTGCTTCTGTGTGGATCAAACGCGCACGGTAATACACCATCACAGGGCAACAAACGTATTAATTGAACTTGCAATTCTTGTGCCAGTTTGAAGTGTTACTTTATATACGCTGTCTTGTCCTGCATCTTGATTGTCATGCTCCAATGTCAAGTTACATTATAAATACTTCAGCTATATATGAACCACTAGCTTCATCCATACCTTACGTTCTAAATCATATTTCTGCTGTTCATTTTCTGTCTGTAAGATGTATCCTATCAAAATAAATAAATGGAGTACTTAAAAAGCCGAAAAACATCTCTTGGACAATGAAGTTCTGCAGCTAAAGGTATACAGTGTAGAGGTTGAACCATAGACAATCCAGAAGACATTGAATTTCAACAAACATCCACTTGCAAGCTAAAACTACATGTGTCCCAAAAACTTTTGAAAGTGATTGTCTGGGCCCCATATACCATAACATCATTGCATATCTCAAAAGTACAGGGGATAGAATGCTCTGCGAACGAAGTATTTCAGCTCCATTTCGTTCACAGAAGATCTAATATAACATTTTAAAACAATCAAGTTTCATTAAAATTCTCAAAGTTAATAATTAACAGAATATCAATGTCTTCTGGATTGTCTATGGTTGAACTAAGTGATGTTCGCTTTCATAAACGGCCAGCACCTCATCAACGGTCAGCTCTCCTCACATATATAATATTGGAATCTACCGCGCTAGTTATGGGATCTCCGCTGTGTGTGTAGGAAAATTGTTACGCCAGCATCTATATAAGGTTCTCCGCGGGCAACTCAGCAGAAAGCGGCGGAAATA
Source organism: Paramuricea clavata (assembly GCA_902702795.2). Lineage (NCBI taxonomy): Eukaryota > Metazoa > Cnidaria > Anthozoa > Malacalcyonacea > Plexauridae > Paramuricea > Paramuricea clavata. Next base: position 9,244 of record CACRXK020013580.1, read on the forward strand.
TACCGCAATTTCTATCAGAGCACGTCACAAGATTGGAGAATATGAGAGGATAGGGGGCGTGCCAACCCTGGGCATGAAAGATCTTCATTTCGTACTTTCTTATAATGAAAACTCTTTATTTCCTACTTGAGCAAATTTAGGCCTCCTCCGCAGGAAATTAACTTGATGGAAAACAGGGCGAAATGTACGCAATATTTAGTACATTGAGGGGTGGTTAGGGGGACCTGGCAATTATCCCGCATAATCTCCTATTACCCTATCATTTTTCTGACTATAAGTATTGTGTAATTCTGTCTTTGGCCACTGAGTTGCCTGTGGAGGAGGCTAGCGCCAAGTATGACGAGCCGCACGTTTTGAAAACCAGCGGGATTTGCAAACTGAGTTTGCATTTTTCAGGAAGCGGGCAGTAGATGAAACCCCCCATCCAGCGGCGGAAGTGACGTCAGCATTATACGTCAGCATTTTTTAGGGATAAGAGTGACGTCATTTTTGGAACATTGTCGCGTAACATTTGTCGCGTGATCTTTTGAGATGACGTCAGCAACTATTTGTCGCATAACGTTTATTGTAAAAAATATGATTTTTCAGATGGCGTCAGCAACTATTTGTCGCGAAAGATTTGTCGCATAACGTTTATTGTAAAAAAAAAAAAAATGATCCTTGTATTAAGCGCTACAATACCAGTTCGAACCGGATTTAATATACTGTATAAATTGAGGTCTTCGAATTTACAAGAGCGTAGTGTTTACACAGCTTTCGCAGAGAGAACTTTGAAAGATTTGCTTTGATATATTGTTCACACAGAAAACTTTACTGACGTTTCGCGAGTGGTTTTTTCTAATATAAAGACTTGCTGCTTTCAACTTTTAAAGGTATGGTGTTTAACAAACTATATAGGTAAACTTTTTGTGTGTGAACTTAGGCAAAGCATTTTTGTTTTATAGTTTTTACCGATAGAACTTTGCTGGATATTTGACGTTTCGCAATTTTTGTTTATAGTTATTCACAGATACGAATGACATCAAAATTCACTTTTTGCATGGCAGTACAATTCAAGGTAATCCCTCGTATCTTCGTCTCGACCTTGTTGGTACTAGTCTTGTAACAGTAATTCTTCGGACCGCCCGAGATGAAGGTAGTAATATGTCCTTCTTTTAATTCGTCGGTCAACTGGCCCAGGTAAGGACCTAGCGATGGTTCTGGTTCGCCGGGTTTGCTAACAAATATCACAGAGTCCGTGTCGTAATATAACACTCGCTCCTGAAGTTGATCCAACACCCCATAGAGTTTGAGACGGGCATAAGCGGTGGTAAAAGCGGCGATGACTACGTTCGTTTTGGCGTTGGGTTCGACGAAGTTCTCGTTGTACTCGTAACGAAGCTCGACCATTTCGTCGCTTACGAATCTCACGTCGAGAACATTGATTTCATCCGACGATAGATAGTCGAAATACACTTGGGGATCTTTAATCAATTCTACTTTGGCCATATTGGACCGTTGCGCGAATTTTCCTAAGGGAAAAAATCTAATATAAGTACCTGTAAAAGATAAGTTTACCTCGCCGTCCTTGCGAGAACATTACCGTTTAAAAAATACATACCCCAAAACGAATTCAACATCAGTTTGGACAGTGCACGCATCCCAGGATTGTGTTCGATCTTTTCTCGGTCTAGTTGTATACCCTCGACTGCCAAGTATTCGTCGACGTACTGCTGTTTCTGTTCCTCGGTGACACAATTCTTGGGATAACCACTGGATTCTTGCTTGATCTTGAGGAAAGTGTCCACATAATCCTTGAACAGCACGTCGGAGGTTTCGGGAAAATGCCACACTTCGTGCATTTGGAGGATATTGTAACCTTTCTCCAGGGCTTTCTCTAATTCCACGCTGCACCAGGTTCCCTGGATAGCTCTTTCACGCTCGGAATGAGTACAAGGGGCTTGGTTACACGTATCAGCACAGGCTTTGCACAGAGGAAACATCAGCTTGCCTTGGGTCCGATAGGGAAGGACTGGATGGAAAAGTCCACGAGGTGGTAATACCGTGCACTTGATCAAGCCAAAGTACGTGGTAATATCATCAAAGTTTTCAGTGATGATACGGGGCCGACCAATGACCGTTTTGGTCATCTTGTTACACCAGGGATAGAGACTGGTGAAGTCGACGTACCTGTAAGAAAAACGGACATTAGACTCCCGTTCCTAGATCTATTGGGGTGCACTAACAACATACCTTATCTTCTCATCCTCTTTGCATTCGTGGAAGAGTTTCGTTGCGTTGGTTCGACCACCATAGAAAGCATGTCGTGGTTCCAAAGGATCCACCACATCGTAATCCTCGAAGTACTGTCTCATGTCTTCATCGTGTTCCAATTCTTTCTTCATGTCGCACTCCCACATTTCGACAACATGGAGGCCACGATCTTTAAGGTACTGGGTCTTTTCCATGGTGGCTTGATGGAGATCATGCATGGTCTTTTCGCTGACCTTGTTGACGGTGTCCCGTGCATAACATTTCAAACACCCTGTAAAAAAATATTTCGTTAAAGTACTGTACCTATGTAAAAAACTGACCCTCTAAAAAACTTACCGTGCCAGAAACAGCCATGGAATTCATATGCTGTATGTGTTTCCTCATCATAGCCATCCAAGGAATATTGACCAACAGTCTTCTCTCCACCATTCCGTTTATGTCGAATGTACACGTCATTCTTCTCGGCTGTGTAAGATAACCATTTCAAGGCGATGTTGGATTGCTTGATTCCTGGATGATAGCCGTGTGGAGGCAAAATGGCAATGGTGTTTTCTTTAAGGAAATTCGTCCGAAACACGAGATTGCACGCTGACGCAATGGTTAGACATTTCTCGAACGGGTCAATGTCGGTGACGTCACGGAACAACTCGCGAAATTCAAGGCAACAACGTCGAAGGATATCCACATCGGATCGACAGTAACTCAGAATTTCTTCTTGGAAATTGAACACATAATTGTTCTCCTTCAATTCCTGATGCCATTTCAAAAACGTCTCTTTCTCTGCTGGATTCATTCCATTGGGATGGTAATAAGGACTCGGTGGTAGGGGTCCAATATAATTCTGGTTTTCCTTCCTGTTGAAGAGGTGAGGGAAATATCCTTTTGCCAACTCGTTCAAACCAAAGGTTTTGGGAAAATCAGCCAGTCTCATTGGTATGAAACTCAAGGAATCGATGAATTTAATCTTGAGCATAGGTACATACAATGTAAGGATCTTGGCACCACGCATGATGACTTCAGGAATAACACCGTTCTCGTGTAGGTATTGTTGGATGAAATAACCATCGTAGCCCTGAAAATTATGGGCCACCACGATGCATCCTTCATGTTCTTTCGTGAACAACCATTCGCAGAACTCGTTTCTGGTATTATCTCCTTGAAACAACCATTCGTCACCAGCCTCGTTTTGAATTACGCACAAGTTCGGTTCGTGAGTACCATTCTCTTGGATGCACTCAAAATCGAAGAACAGTAGTTCGTTGTATCCGCTTTCGTGGACGTCCTCATCCGCTTCGTCATCATGCATACTGGTCTCGTGCGCAGGTTTTTCCCTGACAGGTTGCATGTAGCACTGGTGATCCTTAATGTCCACGTATTTTTCACAGGTCGAGCAACGTTTCAGTCCGCAGTGATGCAAATCAGGCCTCAGTCGAGTCCGATCAAAAACAAGATTACAATCAGGACATTTGGCAGTAGACAAACAAATTGATTTTGCATTTCCTACATTTTGTTTGTGCCGATCGAAACATTCTTGACTTTTAAAAATACGATCACAATCACTACATGAAATCCACGAAACAATAGGACAATTTTGAAAATGGCACAATTTACACGTATCTCCGCATAAATGATTTTTTACATGATCATACCCTTTTTTACAAGTATGGCAATACTTTTTACGAGCAACAAAGGCCGGCATGCTTGTAATCACATCGAAATGATTGTCATGCAAAAACAAATAGATCCTTTTCTCTTTATCAGGTCCGGAAAAAATGACAGAATTTTGATGCTCTTTCGAAACAATGTTGATTTGATAATCAGTCAAATACGTTTGAAATTGTTTGACGTGGTCTACACCGCAAGAACCTATAGGAACACCTGCTTTTTCGTGCAAATCATGAGCTAAACGTGTTTGCATTGGCCGGCGATGATCAACTACACTTTTATATCGGCTATCGTTTTCAATTTTGGCAATCGAAACAACTAAAGCTCGAGCTAAACATAAATCATCCTTGTTTTGAATCCGTATGATTGATCCTTTTTTGACCAAATGCTTTTCCAAATTTATTTCAGAACGTTTTGTTCCGGTACCGCCATTGGGCATTTCAACATGGACCAAATTCACTTTGACACTGTCGTTTAGACGAAATTCATGGTTGGATTGAATAACGCGCTCAATTTGAGCTAAAACCCGCTCTGTTGTCAAACGAGAAAGAGCCATGAAAGGAAGAGAAATAGGTTTTTCAAGCTGAGGTGAATGCAACACAAAACGTACTTGATCATGTTCTGGAATATCTCGTGTAATGGTATTCAACATACTTTCAAATATTCCATGAAGACGGTCGTGGAACTGAGAAAGCTCCAAATGAGCAAACGTGTCCGTGAATTGTACTGTATAATCCACAC
>CACRXK020013581.1:0-13902 GCA_902702795.2 Paramuricea clavata
TCGGCAGGCAAATCAATATTTTGCTCAGATCGACAACAAGTATCGAAAGTGAACAGTGAACTCATTCTCCAAACACGATACAATAACAAGTTTTAATTTAAAGTTTTGGTAGGTCTCTCACGGACAAATACACGAAAAATCCGGTGGCAAATGAATCAAATGAGAAGCCCGATTATTCAATGCTTTTATATTATTAATACATTTTGTCGCCTTATAATAAAATACTATATTTTAATGTCGTTGGTGACCATTGAGTTAACTATAAAGGCCTGTTTCAAACGTCGCGCTTCTCATGTGCCGAACGCATTTATAGAAACAAGCGAGGCCTAAAAGGTTTTTATAGGCTGTTAAATAGCCCCAGTAAACTATTAAAGGCACGTACACCGCTTTACCTCTAGACTTAACATCAAAACAGTCATTGCCTTGATTAATGTTCCCTCGGATAAAAATAATAGATATTGCTTCAGCGTCAGGTTGTGTATTTTTTTAAAAGTATAAGAAAGAAACACATGGGCATCATCCTGGCACTGCTTCCTGTGCGCCCGGCAAGCATAATTAATTTTCGTAACCCCCCCTGAATTGCTGACATACAAACACAAAAAATCGAGATTCAAGCTGGTCTACTAAACTCGGCGCACGGAGACTGGTATTGTCGAGAATCGTGTGCTGCCTCGCTGAGGCTCGGCAGCAAAAATTACAAAACGGAGCTGCACAAATTATATCACTGGTAGAACATACGAAGTAAGTTCAGATGATAAAACAATGGTATAGGATAAACAAACAATACAAGTATAGGATTTCGGTATAGGATTTCATGCACAAAGTAAAAAATAAGTGAAAGTGAATAAAACGCAATTCAGTTGACTTCATAAATTTTGTCAAAGCGTGTTGCTAATCACTCCATAACAGTTTTGTAGAACTTGTGGACAAGCATTTGTCAACCTGCATGCATATATGAAGTAAAAGAATGAGCTTGAACAAAAAACTGCACCTTTAACTTTTATCCAAGAAAGCAAATAAAACAATTAGGTCTGTGACACACGCTAACCTAACACTATTCCAGGGTGTTTTATTTTGCTACCAAAACTTGCATTAGGCAAGTCAACAGCACAGAATAGAGGCATACAGAAGGTCGACTTCTTTACCATACCCGTTGCAACACTGTCGTCCCTAGCCAATGAGAGACATTCACCCCCTGAAAATATTCAAAATGGCAGAGGTTCTGAATGGATAGGAAAGTGGCGACGAAAAATGAGATTAAGTATTATTGTGAATTATGGCGTTGGAGCAGTTACACTTTTGTGGTTGAGTCAACCTTCTGCATTAATTTTTTTTCAATTGTAATGACTTTATTAGCATGATCTATAATTACAAGATATTGCTAAAGTACTGTAGTTCCATCAATATAACTATTAACGTTCATAACTAACTAATAATAACATATTTTTTAACTTTATATTATTTACATATTGGTGATCACTATGAGAATATTTAAGATTACAAGTTTACTATTTCAGGCTTTTAATTTAATATGTAGTGTCTATATCGGTTAAGGATTTTTTAATTTTTTTTAATACAATTTGTTTTAGGTATTATTTGTATTTCTGGCTTCAAAGTACTGATTCCGTTTTTCAAAACTAACTGTAATATATTTTGAAAAAACATTCAGTACTTTTGGATCATTAGATTTTATTATATTCACGAGGTTATCTTTTTTTTTGGCAATCGAGTGTTTCGTTGCATTGTCTTTGTAATATATTGTTTGTGGTGTTTCTGTCTTCTCTGTAGTAGTTACAAGATAGTGCAAAGTGATATTCATCTTCAATTTCGTTTGTATCACAGAGATTACATAAGCGTTGTTCACGGGGGATGTTGTGATATCGACCGTATTCAATCTGTAACTTATGACAACTTATTCGAAATTTAGTTACTGTTTTTCTTTGAGATGTGTTTCTTATAGTTGTAAGGTAGTCCTCTAACTTATATTCAGACTTAAATGTGCTGTAGAAAGAGAGTTTGGAGGAATTGTCTAACTTATGTTTCCAAAAGGTGACATATTTATTTTTAGCATTGCTTATAAATTGACTTTGTTGATGAATAGTAATAGATCCTAATTCATTTAGTATATAGAAGTATTGGCGAGATAATACTGTCAAAAATTTTGATTGCTAGTTTTGGATTCAGTGAGTGAAAATCAACTTTTTTCTTTGTGCTGAACATAGCATGTTTTGCTTTATCAGCAAGTTGTTTCATTGCTATGGTAAATTTCCCATTGGTTGTAAGTTTAAGACCTAAATAGTTGTAATCTTGTGTTGCTTGAAGTATTTTGTTTGCAAATAGAAATTGTGGAGTTTGTTGTTTTGACATTGGTTTCTGGAAAATCATAACTTTAGTTTTCTTTAAATTAACCTCCATCATCCACTTATTGCACCAGTTGTTTAACTGGTTTAAACAGCTTTGGAGATTAGGAATGCACAATTTTCGATCTAGATAATATCAGATCGTCGGCATATAACAGACAATTCAGTTTTGTACCATTTGGGAGTGTGAGTGGGTCAGAATCTTTGTTATCAAGCAGTGATGGTATGTCGTTTAGGTATATGTTAAATAATATAGGACTTATAATACATCCTTGACGTACCCCCTTACAATATGGGAAAAAAGAGGTACTATGTTCTGATTGCCGTACTGCACATCTTGATTTGGAATAAAGGTTTTTAATTAGGCTATAATAGACATTGCCACCAACCCCATTTCTAAGTAATTTTAATAATAATCCATTGTGCCAAACAGAGTCAAATCCCTTTTTGAAATCGACAAAGCATGCATATATCTTTCCATTTGTTTTTTTATTAACATAAATATGTTAATATTGATAAATATCAATCAATGATTTCAATGTATATGCATGATCAGCTGTTCGATATCCAGGTAAAAATCCGATCTGAGATGGATGGATTATGTTTTTTTCACATGTATAAATTGTGTAACCTTTCATTCAGTATTACACAGAAAAATTTGCCGAGACAACTAGAAATGCAAATTCCTCTGTAGTTATTACAATCAAGCTTGTCATCGGATTTAAAAATTGGAGTAATTAGACCTTCACACCACACATCTGGGAATACTCCTGTTTGCAGGATTAAATTAAAGAGTTTCATGTATCCTTGAATGAGAATATGTATACTACATTTTATCATCTAATTTTTTATTCTATCCGAGTATGCGGATTTTTCTTTTGAGTTTTTTAATTGCATTAACAATTTCTTGTTCTGAAATTACTTGGTCTAGATTATTGAATTGGTTTTATTTTGTTCGTTGATATGCAAGGTTTCAATCATATCTTGTTCTTTGTTGAGAGTATGTTTTGAGTGTAATTTTGTAAAATGGGACAGCCATTTTGCCTCAGAAATGGGAGTAGTAGTTTTGTCATTAGTTATATCATCATTAACTGTTTTTAGTACTTTCCAAAAAGAGTTTGGGTCTTTTTCAGCTGCTAGTTCTAACTCATTAACTTTTACTTGGTAAAATTGATCTTTCTTTGTTTTTAATGTTTCTTTATAATCTTTTAATGTTTTGTGATAATTACTTCTGATATCAGTGTTCAGTGGGGGTCCCTATGTTTTCTATTTGCTAATTTCGTAACAGCGTGTCTTTTAAATATTTGAAGGAAAATCACTGTTTAGAAAACTTTGAAGTTTTGTTTGAATTTGTGGGGATTTAAGACTTTTGATATAGGCTCTATCAAATGTATTTTCCCATATGAATTGAGGTGGGAGTTTATGAGAGTAATTACTATGAGGATCGAGTATCAGATGGGTTTCTGTCAATTGTTTTTTTGACATTAATCCAAGTTATAATTTGGCTGTGATCGGAGAGATAATTTGGCGGTTTCACAGTAAAATAGTTAATATTTTCGAGTAAGTTAGTATTGCTTACAGCATAATCTATTGTACTAAAACCGTTATTTTTATGGAAGGTAGGTTTTCCAAAAGAGTCACCTTTGGTCCTACGATTCAAAATTCGGAAATCATGGTTTTTGCACAATTCTATCAAACATTTACCATGATTATTAATGGTGTTGTCAAAGTTCTCTCTACTAGTTTGTTTGTTAGATTCGGAAGTAAAATCATGTATGAGTTGGGCTACCTTCATTTGAAACATAATCTTTAAGTTTACCCGTCCTGGCGTTAAAATCTCCAATTAACATTACATCTCCTTTTGCAGAGAATGCGCTGGTTTCATCTTCTAGTATATCAAATATTTCATTTTCAAAATACACTGAATTTCCATGTGGTATATAGACCCCACACATAAGTAAAGATCATTATTTGAATTTAGTAATTCCTTAGAAATCTTGATTTCTTGACAATTGAGACATAACTTTGAATTTGATTTTTAAGTAACAATGTGATGCCACCTGAAAGGCGACCACAATGGCTTGATTTTTCTGCTATATTTGCTGACAGTGCTCTGAAGCCAGGAATACAAATAGAAGTGTTAGACCAAGTTTCAGTTAGAAATATAAAATCATTATTCCTTATATATGGTTTAAGAAATCATCATTCTTTGATTTACCTCCAAGGACACTGCTGGAGAAACCATTAATATTCCACATGCTTATTGAAATATTTTGTTGCATGTTAAAGTTACTTTTAATCAATTGGGATAATAGAGATAAAAATTAATGTGAATTAGTGTGAAGCATTCCGATATTAATCTCTGGCAAATATAGTTAATTATTAAGATGAATTTGTCAATATTAACTATATGTATGTTTACTACATAACTATATAATATATTTAGACTAATATTAAGGTGGATGAAACTAACAAACATACCCATGAAGTTGTTTTACAAGTTCAACAAGATGAGGTGGTAAAGGGGGAATCATCTTGTTCTCAATCTTTGGTAATTGTCTTCTTGGTGTGTACCATGGTAAAAGAGCCGGTATGTTTTGTCTAGGGCTGACATATGTGTTTGGTGGTCGGGGTGTAAGGTTAGGAGGGGGTAGCCCTGGTGCATATGGATAATGGGGTCGAGGTGGTTGAACAACAGGGTTTGGACCTTGTTGTGGAATTAGACTTCTTGGGAATGTTGATCTCAAAGGATACTGTGAATGATTGGGATCCATGTTTTCGGGTCTTGGGAATGGAGAACTCAATTGATTCCAGAACTGGCTAGTATTCGGATTCTGATGTCTTGGAAATGGTACACTCTACATGTTTGGAAAGTGATCAGATTTTGAATTTTGGTGTTTTCAGGAGTGGAAATAAGTTGTCTTGAGGTTCTTTGCAAATAATCGAACTCCAGTCTTGTTTAGGTGTTTTCTGTCATGTAGATGTTGAGTTGATGGGAAAAGATTGTTATGACTAACAAGGTAGATGTCCTTTTTATCCGAGAGTTGTTCTTTAAGTTTTAGGTTGATTTGATGGATGTTTTTTATCTAATCTTGGGAGGAGTGAAGAGATGATCACTTTGCATGTGGGGTATTTCTTCTTTATTAAGTTGATATTTGAGATTTTTGAGCAGACTTCTTCGTTCAGCTTTAAGTGTTCCATATCATTGGTACCACAATCTAAGATAACGGTTTGTGGTGATTTAAAATTAGTGTTATTGATAATATCCTCAGCTGTCAACAAAGTAGGGCATCTTAGGTAGGTGTACACGTTGAATTTGGGCATAATAGTTTTGTGTTCAGAAACCGACTGTTCGAGTCACATAATATGATGGTCTCACTTTCACAATCTATTGTTGGCAACGAACATTCTCGATTTGTCCCGGATGGATCAGGTTCTGATGAATCTGGTAGGTTGCTTGCAGAATTTTTTGCTGTGTGATCTATTTCTGTGGAATTTTGTGTGTTGCTGGCTGTTTCATCGGTCAATATGGAATATTGTGGTTAGAGGTTGTTACCAGATATGATGTGGATAACGATTGATCTGTGGGTTCTGTAGGGGTCATTGTAAGTTGGGAAAGATGTTGGGTTGGGAAATTATCTTCATCATCATTTCTGGGTAGTTTTAGATCTGTTATTGCATGCTGGGTGGTATTAGATGGAGGGATTGTTGACATATTGGTTGACAATTCTTCTGATATACTGTTTACTTTCATTTGTGTCTTCAAATGATCTTGGTGTTGTTTCTTTGTTGCGACTTCCTCTTGTTCAAGAAGTTTGATTCTCATGTCACACATTGTTTCTCTTAATTTAAATTCATTTGATTCTGTTTTCTTAAATTTTTTGCCGAGAGTTTTAAGTTCATCTTTCTCTTTCAAGGATTCGAGTGCTAGTTCTAGTTTCTTTGAGATTTCTTGTTTAAATAACACAAGATCGGATTCGATAGTAGCAACATTTGATTTTATCATTGTAAATTATTTCTCACGAGGTGTTTCGGTTGGATTATCTGATCGTGTATATAAGATATCTATGGTCCTATCACACCAGATAAACATGTCCAATGAGGTTAATTTTTGTTTTTCTAAAACATTTGTAATCCACCGGTGGTTGTTTACATTCTAAAAGTTCATTTTTTGGCAAGCGTGAAATGACATATTACACCTTGCAGCGCCAACGTATATCAACAAACATGCTATAGATCTCGCTCATGCTATAGATCTCGCTCTCATCTTTGTCCTTCTGAAAGAACTCCAATCAGCGCTTGAAAAAGCTTGATATGACATTTAAATATACAAACGTAAACGCGATATCGATAATACCGAAAAATAACGATATTCCGATATATCGAAAATTTCAATATCGAGTAATCGGTATTTAACGATAATTATCGGTATATCGATATACAGCAACAGCCTATTTATTAAACTGTATTATAACTTAACAAATGCTTTGCAATAAATATATATGTGGCGTTTTCCACAAAACCCATAAAGCTCATGTTACCTAAAACTTGATTTACATGAAGTTGCATGGTAACATAGCCTGTTGTGACCCTCTGTTGTTAATTATGCTTCATTTTTGGTTCGCATATTTTTTCAAACAGAGAAACTGTACATTATATTTTGTGATATTCAAATGATTTTACACTGACAATAGTAATTTAATTAAATATATGTTTAATTGTTTTCACATTATTAGTAAATATACACTGTTAATTATTGGTTACTCTTCCTTGTTTTGTACATGTTCCAATAACTTGATTTGGCACTGGGTTAATGTCATTTCCTTTCCCAGCTTTTCCTGCATGAATTTTTTGCAAGTCTTGGCCATGTGTCTATTCGTTTTGTCCTACTCCCCTACATTAAAGCATCTTTCCATTAATTTTTTTTGTTCAGCTGTAAAACGAATGTTTTTCCTCAACTTCGTCTTCATTGCAGTTCCTTTAAGTAGACTGCAGTAATGTAGATTTATTAAACCTCATTAGCAAGTCCTAATGCTTGCACTACTGGAATTGATGTCTCTTCCAACATCTTTGACAAGTTCTTTCTTTCTATGCACTTTCTACTGTTTAGATGCTTCTGCAAGGGTTTCTTACAAAGGAATAACTTATTACAATTAGGACATTTATTGTTGTTGACTTTGCTTGCATTTGGTTCTGTATTCACATTGCATACCTTCAGCTGTTTTGTGTTTGGTCACCCTTTTTTTAAACATTGGCTCGGCATTCTCATCACTACTTTGGTCAAATTCCAAGGTCACTCCAGTAGAAAGGCAATGAGTTGATATGTATGAAGGCCACAATTTTTCAATCTTGTTCTTTTTCAAATGCAAAATTGCACCAGTGCAGGTCAGCTTGCTTCCATCAATTGTATGGTCATTCATTCTTGAAGGTGGAATCTGCATAAGATGTTATTTTATCGAGAGTTTTTGCACTGCAAGGTTCCTTTCTTTTGGTCAATCATAATTTTGTACACATGTGTTCCTCTTAAATGTTCTTTTGTCCCAGCCACTATGTCTTTGCTCATGAGTAGGTCAATTCCCCCTTTTCATCCATCCTTTTATAGCATCCCCTTGAATTGAATTGAATTTATTAGATTGTCACACAAATCACACAGTCACAGATAATTATTTACAAAGGTCAAAAACTATTAATTTACAAGAGGGTAATAATAACGGTTTACATTTATGTGACAAGGAGGTTTGAAAAGAAACCACTTGGCTTATTATGGGTAACAAACCTCCTCTTATGTTAGATTTATCTCAATGATAATTATATGAATAAAATTTGGTTTTATTAATTAACTGTGGTATAAGATGAGCAGAGATGCTTTTTCATTTTTTTAGTAAATGACGAATATGACACACTATTTATTATATTATTATTTAGATTGTTATAAAGAAGTGGACCTTGATATTTAATTGAAAATTGCCGTAGATTTGTTCTTGGAGTTGCAATGTAAAATTCATTAGCTCTCCTAGTATTATAATTATGTACTTGCCGTTTTAAAAGAAATAGGTTTTCAAAATGGTCTGGTAAAAGATTGTTCATGTACAAGAACATAAATTGGCCAGTTTGTAGTTTACGGAGGTCGTGGAACTTTAGTAATCTTAAATTTTTAAAGATCAAATTGGTATGAGAATCGAAACTACTATTGTTTACAATTCTAACAATACGTTTTTGAAGAATTACCAAACGAGTTAGATTGGATGCATACGTAGATGCCCACACTATATTGCAATATTGCAAATAGGGATACACCATCTAGTAGTAAAGAGTTAACAGTGATTGTTTTAACAAAAAAAAGCTAGATTTGCGTATTATTCCTATCGATTTGGAAATCTTATTTGACACATGATTAATGTGAGATTCCAAATGAGTTGCTCATCTAGAATGACACCTAAGAAAACAATTTCATTTGTTTGAATGAGTTCTCTGTTATTAAGTACTATTTTAAAGTTAATTTGTTGAGGTTTGAATATCATAAATTTTGTTTATCAAGATTTAAAGACAATTTGTTCGCTATGAGCCAAATCGAAAATTTTTGTAGCTCTCCGTTTGTCACATTAACCAAGTGCACTGGATTTATATGCGAAAAGAACAAATTTGTATCGTCAGCAAAAAGAATTAGTTTTGCAACATCAGAAACATTACATATGTTGTTGATATATATCAAAAACATCAGTGGCCCTAAAATGGATCCCTGTGGAACTCCACAGGTTATAGATTTAAAGGCAGAGCATGTGTTATTAAACTGAACAAATTGCTTTCGGTCAGAAAAGTAACTTTTTATCCAACTCAATGCTATGCCACGTACACCATAATATTCCAATTTCTCAAAAAGAATATCATGGTCTACCGTGTCAAAAGCTTTGGATAGGTCCAGGAAAATTCCAACCGCATATTCCTTTTTGTCGATTGCTTCTGAGATTCTATCATATAAATCAAACAAGGGCTAATGAAGTTGAGTGACCCTTTCTAAAACCGTATTGATTTACACATAAAATATTGCGTGTATTCAAATAGTTAGATAGTCGTTTATAAAATACTTTTTCCAAAATTTTTGAGAAAGCAGGTAATATGGAAAATAGGTCTATAATTATTGACAAATAGTTTATTCTCTGCCTTGTATAAAGGAATAACTCTCGCTATTTTCATTTCATCCGGAACGAAACCATTAGCTAAAGACAAATTTACAATGTGTGTTAATGGTCTTAAAATTAAGTCAATAGATAATTTGATAGCAGACATTGAAATGTTGTCATAACCAATGGCCTTTCCAGATGGAAAAGCTTTAGTGATATGTTTTATTTCATTTTCTAAAACTGGTTCAAGAAAAATACTATTTAAAAATTCTCCAGAAAGAAATGACCTAGCAGAAGCTGAAGATGCTGGAATTTTCCTGGCTAGTGAGTGACCTAGATTGCTGAAGTAATCCCCAAATTTATCAGCAATCTCTAATGGATCGGATGTTTCTCTACCATCCAGGTTGAAGGTAGTGTTCAGCCTGGCTTTAGCAGTTTTCTTGTTTATAATACTGTTTAATATTTTCCATGTCTCTTTCATATTTGATTTATTGTCTGTCAGTCTCTTATCAAAATAAATACGTTTGGCAATTCGAATAGAGTGTGTTAATTTATTTTTATAGGTCTTGTATTTTCTTTCGATGACAGGATTTCGACTTTGCAAAAATTGTTTGTAAAGTTTGTTTTTCCTTTTTATGGACTTCACAAGTCCTTTAGAAATCCAAGGCTTATACACTTTATACTTTTTTTTCGACGTTTTTTTAGGGAAACATTTATTATAAGTGCTTGTGTAAGTTTCAAGAAATGTTGTGTATGCATATGCTGGATCACTAGATTCTTCTATCGTGGACCAACTTAAGTTTGCTAAACTTTCTTTAAACTTTTCAATATTTTTAGAACTTCTATCTCGAAAAGTTATGGTCTCATTCTTTGTTTTATTGTTGTAATTTTCAAATGTTATGGAAAAAACAGGAAGATGGTCAGATATATCCGAGAAAAAAAGTCCATTTAGGACACGACAATCAAAGTTATTAGAAAGAATGTTATCAATTAATGTGGCGGCGTGTGCTGTAATTCTAGTTGGGAGAGTAATACGAGGGTATAGCATGTTAGAGAAAATATTATCCACAAACTCTCCGGTTTTGTTGTGACATTGATAATTCATAAAGTTGACATTAAAGTCTCCCATTATATAACAAAGCTTGTTTTCTCTCGATATTTTTTCAGCTATGATACTAAAATCGTCAACAAAAGTATTAAAGTTTTGGTCCGGCGGCCTGTAAGCAACTCCCACAATGATATTCTTCCCTTGAGGTTTAATCACCTCAATAAACAAAGATTCTGTTGAATTTGAATCTGAAAAATGCAAATCTTTGCGGTTTTTGAACTGCAAGTCATTTTTTAAATACAGTCCAACACCGCCGCCAGTTTTATTTTTCCTATGATTATGAATAAAGTTATAACCATTAATATCAACATTGTGGTCAGCATTTTGCAACCACGTTTCAGTAATACCAATAGCAGAAAATGTAATAGCTAAGCCGCATAACCAGTCAGTGAGACGTGATATATTTTTTGAAATACTACGGATATTTAAATGTAAAGTCGAAAATCCAAGATTAGCGGAATTGCACTCATTCCTTATCATTTCATTAAACTGATCCTCGATATAGTATTCACAAGCAGTATGGTTGAATTCGTCAAATAAGTTTTCGTCTGGGTCCAGATTATTATTTAACGCAAGATGGTGTTTAGTATTTAGTAATAAAGGATTGAATAATAAAGTACTTAACCTATCTTGATCATAAACAATCGGACCATTTTTAAATTCATAAATAGTCAATAAAATACTTTCATCATCTAAATCGGAAAAGGGAAAAGTATTTCTTGGTATAGAAGCCATTATTATAGGTATATTAATTATACAATAATTATATAACGCTTGAATGGTATTGTTAAGCTAGCTAATTACTAGAGTCATTAATACTGCCAGGTCGTTTGTCTTTTATGACAAGTTTATCCAGGACGAAGTATGCGATCTTACCCTCCTGCTTAGCTTGCCTCAGTCTAGGCATCTGTTCCCTTCGCTTTGCCATTGTAGCTTCGGCGACATCTTCGTGCACGTATAGGCCAGATGGTTTGATTATTCTAGCCTGTTTAAGAATGTTTAGCTTTTCCTTCCAGTCGTACAATCGGCATACAGTATGCCTTGGAGTCTTCCTAGCTGATCCATTTATTTGTGTGGGTTTGCCGACACAGTGTGCTCGTTCGATGCGAGGTTCTTGCGCCAGTCCAAGCTTCTCTGTCAGAGCAGCTTTGACCATAACTTCGGATTCCTCCCAGGTTTCATTACATTTCTCAGGAATCCCTATTATACGAATGTTGTTCCGCCTACTTCGATTTTCCAAATCAGTGGTCTTATTGCAATAGGCGTCGAGGGACATTTTAACATTTGATAATTCACCGGTGATTGACTGAATCTCGACTATATTCTTGTCCAGTACTGTCTGTTGAGAAGCAATATCTTTCTGTGAATACTATAGACTATATTTCAACTCGGCTACTTCTTTCACCAAGTTGTCTACTCTTGAAGTCGTCGCTTTCATCAGGGACTCGACCATCGATTTGAAAGCGCTTTCTTGTTGTGCCATTAATTGCTTGACGATTGACAAGGATATATAGTCATCTTGTTCATCTGTCTCGTCTGAATATGTTGTTTTTGTTTTAGGTTTAGATTTCGGAGGCATTATTCAATAATTGTGTTGCTATGTAGAGAGCGAAAAAAGGCACGTCTGCTCAGTGTGGTGGATGTGGGCCCCTTCTGGGCCTCAAGAAACAAATACCAAAACAACGTATAAAGAGCACATTTCATGGAGCCATAATATATTACTGAAGTGTTATGGTAAGTGCTGTCCATTATCTCACCATATGACTAGCGATTTCACATCTTCGTGTCTGGATTTAAAGTTGTTAAATGTTGCTTCAAATGTACTCACCGTAAAGTACCAATTTTGAGTACAATCGCCATTTTAAAAATGTTGTGTATTTCTACTGGATTTCCTGCGATTCTTACATTTCAAGAAAAACATACTGCCATGAACATGACAGACCCTTCTTTCCAAACCAATCTCGTTGTGGTTCTCTAAATTTATGGAGCAAGAGCTTTTTAGAAACAGTTTAAACATAGTCATATGTAATCTATTGTATATATATACCATACATCTTCTTTTTCCCCAGGTTACCTAATATATTTGTTTTTTTTGTTAATAGTCCTAGTTATAGAAGGCCCAGTGTAAGATTAGCTTTGCTAAACTGGTTTTTGTAATACCTTCTTTAAATAAAGTCTATCATTATTTATCATATCATCACATACAACCACTGCTTTGGCGAGTCTCAATCCATCCAGTTCCTCCATAAATTTAATTCTCCGCTATTTTCCACAGACAAGGTGAGCAATGTATACGTCAAGATTTTCTTGCACTTTTTCTTGCAATATTTTAATTTTGGAATAGGTAATAGGACCTCTACATGTGTCTTGGACCATTTATCTAATGGATTTCTTTTATTTTCAACGGGGTCTTGAAAGTAGACCATGCCGTAAAATATTGTATAAAAGGTGCACACGTATTATGTGTGTGTTGTTTTGTGTCTTTTTATGTAAATCCATTGTAGAAATATCGTAATTGAAGTTAGCATGTACTGTATGTAAAGTTATTACTTGGTAATTGATAGATGTAATTTGATGATGCACATGAATTTATCATGGTCAGATTTGACCATACTGCGATATTGCAAATTTAGAATTGGTAACAAGACTTGTGATTTTGTGTTGTGTAATTTTCCTGTATCTCATTTGAATAAATGGTTTTCTTAAATTTATCTTAACAGGGTCTGGAAAGTAGACCATGCATTGAGATATTTGTAAACTTAGTCCTTGTTTTATTTACACTGTACTGTTTCCGTAATCTGTCCATCACATGTAGTTAAGTCTATATGAGGATTGTAGGTTTATTCCTTAGTATTTAAGTATTCATTTTCCTGGCAGTAGTCAGAAATTTCATCTATAACTGAATTAATTGATCCATTGAAGTTTCTTCAATTTGATCCATATTTTGTACTAATCCTGTCTCGATTTCATGGTTATTCCCTGCATGCTTTCAATGTCAATATAACAATGATAAATATGAACATGTTATCGATCTTTGGAGTTACACTTGTTTTATATTTTGTTGACAATAAGGTCATGTATATGAGTATTTCCCCATTTTCTGGAACCAATGAAGTACTGATGGTTATCTCCAGCTCATCCTTATCTTGTGTAATAATTACAGAACTGACATGACATGTTTAAAATGACTTCATTACTCTGTTGGTGTTGCTGCAATGTATCACCACTTTCAATACCATGACCATTGTTTCGTTGGACCAACGGATATACATATGTTTTAGTTAAACATTAATAGAAACGTTTTGAGATGACT
>CACRXK020013582.1:0-13899 GCA_902702795.2 Paramuricea clavata
TAGTAGGGTGCATGGGCAGATAGTCTGATTAACCCATTGAGTGGCGGCACTCTCCCCCTGCAGACAAGTGAAATTGTCTGACATCTAATTAGACAGTAAAATAATAAAGTGGGGCACATTGCCACTTGAAGGGTTAGTAGGGTGCATGGGCAGATAGTCTGATTAACCCATTGAGTGGCGGCACTCTCCCCCTGACAAGTGAAATTGTCTGACATCTAATTAGACAGTAAAATAATGTGGGGCACATTGCCACTTGAAGGGTTAGTAGGGTGCATGGGCAGATAGTCTGATTAACCCATTGAGTGGCGGCACTCTCCTCCTGACAAGTGAAATTGTCTGACATCTAATTAGACAGTAAAATAATAGAGTGGGGCACATTGCCACTTGAAGGGTTGATAGGGTGCATGGGCAGATAGTCTGATTAACCCATTGACTGTCAGCACTCTCCTCCTGACAACTGACAAGTAAAATAATACAGTGGAGAGCATCCAGGCTTCTGGGCACATCGCCATTTAAAGGAGTGACCTTAAATTTATGAGGCATTAACCATATATATTTGGATAATAATACCATGAATCTGGCTGGATATTTTCAACTATCCAACATACTATATCGTGTACATATCTGGCTGGATAGCAAAAACTATTCAACCTATCCTGTATCCAGCAGGATAGCAAAAAAGACTCTATTCTCTACACCCCTTCAAAGAACTTAAAGTAGGTAACATTTAGAAGAGGAAATTGCTTCTTAGGTGTTAATACTTAAAACATGAAATATGGGCAAGCACTCCACCATCGAGTTAAATATCGCAGTAGTTAAAGTGGGGAGTGTTAGGTAAAATTGCATCTAAATATGTCAACATGAAACATGGGCAGAGTCTAGCTAGACACTTCCCTGGACAAATATAATTGTCCGGCATTAGTTAAGATAACATTTAATTTTAACAAATTGCTGAAAATTAGGCTTATTGGAGTATTATTATTCATGCATGCATTTTTAGGACTTAACTGTCAATAAATCAAGTTGCCATATAACACATCAAATTGACATTTTTATCTAAACCGACCCACTTATACTGTATATATATATATGAATAAACATTTGAAACTTATGAAAGTAGCAGTTGATATTATTAAAGTCAATAAATTCTCTCAAGCCATGTTTAGCTGGGACGTGCTTAAGTGGGCACATGATATGAGGATTGAGTATAGAAATGTAGAATGATGCCAATTATAAAGCTATATTATTCTAGACAAGAAACATTGTTACAAATTATCTGTCATATTATTCGATATATAAACTAGGGCTGAGTCGAATGCAAGCCTTTGTAAAAACTAATGTATTTATATTATCGTTTTAAATTCAAATATTGTCGCGGCAAATTCAAATTTTAAGCCGGAACACAATACACATGGTTCAAAATTCACGAATGAAGATTTCAAATATTTCGTTTCAAAATTGTTCTATTATATAGAAAACATAACAATATTCTTACCTGTATGCTAGGCAATCATCCCTGATGTTTTATCCTCGTTAAAAGGCATCGTCTTGACTTCAAATACTCATTTTTACAGGCAACAAAAAATCAAAATAAATAATAAAAATTTCGAATAAATATGGCGGCGTCAGTGTGATGACGCTATCCCGGGAGGCTTTGCGCGTGTTGTCGGAAAACTAGGTCCCAGCCTGTCCGTGCGAAACCGCGCTCGTCGATCGTGAGAATTTTCGTTTGCATGTTTATATGTCACACGACAAACACTATAAATATTTTGTCTAAATAGAGTTTCCATGAACTCATGAAGAATTTAAAATTAACTCGGACTGCAAAATTTTGACCAGGTAAACTAAATAAATACAATTGAAATATAAAATCAATATCAAAGTTTAGCCACTGTCACTGACACTGTGTCTGTGGTGTATTGACTAAAGGTCTCCCCTCTTTACGAGTAAAATCTAGTGTTTGACTGAGCAAAACAACAAAGGCCAACAAAGGTATGGATGCATTACAGAAATAAATTACATGCAGAATTGGATAACAGAAAACACTGCCAGATCAGATTTGACCAATTTCGAATGGGTTACTGATTTGACCAATTTCGAATTGGTTATGGATTTGACCAATTAAAAAATTGGTTATGCATTTGACCAATTTCCAATTGGTTATGGGAATTGACCAATTAATAATTGGTTACCCATTTGACCAATTTACAATTGGTTATGGGATTTGACCAATTAAAAATTGGTTATGGATTCGACCAATTTAAAATTGGTTATAGAGATGACCAATTTAAATTGGTTATGCATATGACCAATTTTAAATTGGTTGGGGATATGACCAATTTTTATTGGTTATTTTGGAAAATTCAACATTGACTGATCAAAAGAAATTGGTTAAATTTACCATTTTAAATTGGTTAAAACTTCAACCAATTATGTATTGGTCGAAATGACCAATATTTAATTGGTCATGTCAGACTAACCTATTCTTCAATTGGTTAAAATGACCAATTTAAATTGGTTAATTTAAATTAGTCATTTTAACCAATTTGTTTTTATTGTGTAGCGTATTTCTTTGTTCCGTGAGCACTCATACAGAACTCATGACTTTGACACAAAAGAATATGTTATGTTTTGCTACGGTGTCGAAGTGGAAATCACTGGCCATAAAACGTTTGGTGGCAGGCACGTCCACAAGAAAATTCTTCATATTAATTTAATTACAGTGTGAATGCAGAAATTCATAGGAACCTTGATCATGAAAATGTGAATGAATTGGATACTGTAATTGTCGAACCATGTTTTTAATATCCTTTCACCTACACTGGCATGCTTGTTAGAGAAAAGAGACAGTGTGTACAGTAGCTGACAGCCAATCAGTCAAAATACGGCATATTGTACATTTATTTGTTTTACAATATTCAATAGATAGCAGGAATGCCTACACGTCATGTAACGTATTTACAGTATCATTCCTTTTAGGCAACTTCTATTACATTCTTGGATATATATGTCCTAATAAGCGATCCAGTTACAGATCAAATCCACTCTTTGCGATAGTGGACAGCAACCATCTTAAAAAGTATGGTCTGGATCGATTACTAGAGGTCTTGATGGATGATATCTGGTTGCTAGAACAGATACAGTATATTACACACAAACTATACAAGGTCACTAGCCTTGTCAAGAAATTAAATTGTGGTTTCTTAAATTAAGCTACAACTAATAGGATAAATAAATGTTGCAATTCTTTCATGTCTTTTTTTTTCTTTCGGTCTTATTGGATGAGGCCTAAGTTACGCATTTAACATTCATGGCGTAATGAGGAATTTTGTGAAATGAAGGACTCTAGCGCATGCCTCTGGAGACAAACAGGATTCATAGCAGAACGGTGGTTTTAAAGAAGGGGCAAAGGGCCAAGGCTCACAGAAGATGCAGACATTGTATGTCAAATATAGAGGACTTAATATCTAAGGCATTTCTAACCTCAATATTTATTCCCGTAAATTTAAATCCAGGACTTCTTCCATTAACAAGTAAAATTTTCCGTCATTCCCTGAGTAAAATCTTCAGGGAAATTCTTAAAAATGCAAGTCAGGTAGAATTACTACTGCTGTATTCACTGTAATAACCACAAAAAAATTATCTTTCTAACAGTAGCTATTTATCTCCTACAATCCCAACTTTCCTTTTGCAAATAAAATTGTATCGCATTAGCGTAGCTGTCAGGGTAAGTAACATAATGAAATTTTAGAAAAATCTGTCTTAGCAAAGCGAAAACCCTCTCACCATTGAATGGAATTATTAACTAGTTAACTTACAATAGATATGTGCTTTTTCTGGACCCTGTCGCTCCACGCTTTACAAACAAAATATGTGGCCAGCCGTTATAAATCATTGGCATTATAATGTATGTACAGTATACACCGATATAAAGTAGTGGTGATCTAGTCAAACTCTTCCAAAGTCCCTCAAAGTTCCATGCCAGACTTCCTGCACTGTACAGTGCTTAATATAAGTGCATGTATAATATATTTTTTATCATATATGTTCCTGGATAGTTTCTTCACACTTCGAACAAGAGAAAATCATGAAAGGCAGTGTCAAAGGCGTAATGGTGAACTAAAAGATTATTTCAGCTAAAGCTATGGCCTGATCTGAACAGACCTTCCTCCTTATTAAACGATTCAAGATAGTTACATGTCATAGGTGGTCTTCCACCCGACGCAATGCACGGTGTCCTCGAAGGAATGCTCCAATACTGTGTATAAAGGAAGTCATGAAGGTTTACATCTTCGAACAAGAAAATTGCTTCGTTCGACTATGGATACAATAATGCAGATCAAATAAGCCTGCCAAGATATTGTGACAGAAACTGCTTTCAGATGATCATAATCTGAAACAGCATGGTGAGTTTTTTCGTTTTTGCTCAGGGGCATCTAAAAATTATAGAAACAAGGGATAAACACACTACTGTTTACAGTATTTGAAAATTTTAAGTTACTGTACTTGAAATGACAGATAACCACAGTCTATACTTTTTAACCTATTAACTGGCAATGCACCTTACTTTAGTATTTTACTCTGTCTAACGTAAATTGATTTTACACGTCAGCTGTGTATAGGGTACTGCCAGTAAATAGGTTAATTAACAAAAATCCGCCCATTTGTTCTGTTAACCTATTAGGTGGCAATAGACACAGATGTGCTCTATGCTTACGGATTTTACATTGCCAAACGGCAGAGTATGTTACTCTGTCCAATAGTGGCATTTTATTTATTCATCAGTGGTAGTGTACTTCCAGTAAATGGGTTGAAAGCATGTTTTCTCACGAATAGACCTTTCCCCGTTTGAGTGAAATTTTGATCTAGACAAGTCTGGACAAAAATTTCATCACAACTTGAAAGAGCATCACAAAATTAGTATAATATTCCGAAGTTTCGTTGCGAAATGTTGTAAAATGCGGATAATATAGTCTTGCAAAGTTTGCCGTTTTTCAGTCATTTTGCTTTACAAACGGGAAATTGATAATCAGTTTGATCATCTGATTATCAATTTCCCATTTGTAATGCAAAATGACTGAATAACAGCAAACTTCGCAAAGCTATATTGTCCGCATTTTACAACATTTCGCAACGAAACTTCGGAATATAGAACTTATTCATAAATCGTGACGAGGCCTCGTATCCTAGGATACGGGAGCAAAATGCGAAAAAACAAGCGAAAACTGCTTGACAAGCCAAATTCAGATGCTATTGTGTCGAATTTAACGGCTTGTTTCTTGTTGTTTTTTGCGATTTATAACGATTTTTGTGTGTATTTTAAGACTTTGTGCCCACAACGAAAGCGGTAAACGAGTATATTATAAAAGCGACCGGTTTTTCTACCGTTTTTGTGTGGAAAAAATGACAACGTAGCGATGGTGTTTATCCAGAAGCGAAAAACAGTATTTTACTGAGATTTTAACGTCAATATAAAGGTTATTCCGTGAAAAATCAAGACAACTATGGAATGAAAGTATAATTTTCCGATTTTGACATTAATATGAAAGAAAACAACAGGTCAAAAATCACAAGAGAACGTCAAATGTTATTGATTCGTACGGGAAAATATGAACTATGGCTGTGGCTCGATAATTACAAGTTTAAAAAATGAAGGCTACATTACCTGAGTGAGTTGTAATCCTATTTCTTCAACAATAGTTTCATATTTCTTACGATTTTGGTGTGGTATAGACGTTTTGTAGCCTTGTTGGTTGTCGGTTTTGGCCATATAAACTTGGCAATAATACAAAGTTAAAGGTTTCCTTTTTCGATTGACTCCAGCATCTTTTGCTTTAAATATCATGTTATATTTTCTCAGAAGTATTTTTTTCAACTTTCAAGCTCAGTTTTATAGATATAGTTTACGAAAAAAGCCGTAATATTCACGACTAGAAAAGCTGCCATAGCCAAGAGCAAAAAAACATTTTGTCAATTTTCCCGCGTTGTTCCCCGTTTCCTAGGATACGAGGCCTCATCACGATTTATAAATAAGGTCTATTATACTAATTTTGTGATGCTCTTTCAAGCTGTGATGAAATTTTTGTCCAGGCATTTCTAGATCAAAATTTCAGTCATAAGGGGAAAGGTCTATTAAACCATACTAAAGTTGATATATTTATTTCTTGTTATGAAATGAGATGTGGTGTCTTGCTCCAAATCTTCCCTTCTTATTTTGTGAATTTGTTCGAATTCCTGATAATGACGAGTATTGGACCTGTTCTGTCTACTACTGCAAATTATCCGAATAGTATTGTCACCAACGGTAAGTAAGGATCAAATCTCTTAACAGCTTACTTTCAACTAAATATATGGAGATAGAGTAGCCAGGTTTAGACATAATTAGAAATAAACGTTCTCTAACTAAGATTTTTATTTAAAACTTGTAATTAATTCATTCCGCTTTACCCGTCGAAGACTACAGTTAGGTAGTCGAGAGCTCGTTTAAATAAAAATCTTAGTCAGAGAACGTTTGTTTTTAATTAATTTCAAGTGTTGTTACAGCAACACCACGAAAAATTCAAGGAACTGTTTTCAGACTGCCCCATCATACCAAAAATTCACTATATATGGTACATATGCCAAGGACCATTCTCTGGTACAGTAACAATATTAATAATAACAAATAAGAATAAATGAACAGTAATTATAATGTATAACTGCATGGAAGACTTGCGGATTGAGATACAACCACCCGAAAAATAAAAGCAATACTTCAAGCGAACGCCGTTCATCAGGGTCTGGTATTGTTGCTGACCAACTGTATGATATACACTCAGACACCCACCATTCAAGATTATAACCTGCGGCCGGTTGAATAAAAACGTAGTTAGCGCTAACATCAGTTACAAAGTAGTTAAATAGTTGTTAAATTTAATCACTTAGTCAAGCCTGTTGTATAAAATTGTAGTTACACTTAAGTTACTTAACTGCAGTTAAAAAGTAGTTAAAAAGTAGTTAAAATTAACTATGCTTTAGGGTATAGTTAACCACCAAAACGTATTTAAAAATGGCGCTTGTATAGGAGTGAACAATATTTTTCAGCATAAAAACAACAATGAAAAGCAACGTTTACCTAGGATTTTCAATCGCCATCTTGACTGTGTATGTTGTCTGACAATATAAACTCTTGAAACGCTATCGGTTTGGTGTTTTACGAAAACAGAATATATTTTTTGCGCATGACGATTTCCATTACACCAACAAAACACTGATATATAATTGTCAAACAGCTAGAGCTTGGTTTGACGTTGACATCTCACGGAAAACTGTCTTCTCGTGATATTTGTGGCGGTTTTCCCTTGTTTTCTTGGTTTTTTTTTTAATTGTTTTGAATAAAATTCCCGTCTATTTGCAAAATACGAGTCCACAATCATTTCAAAAATGCGTGTCAGCGGTCGTTAATCACTGCTTACTTTACGTAATTTTGTACTTAAACATCCCACGCAAGCCCCACGCACAGTTAACTACCTGATCCGTCTAACTACGTTTGTGCATGCAACGCAGTTAAGTCATGTAGTTAACTAACTGCAGTTAGCGTTATACAACCGGCTCCAGAAGCCTATTACTGGGCATTGCCAGAATTATTCAGTTGCTTTGGCCAAAAATAATTTGTGGGAATTTAACGGGAATATGGAAAAATTGCCACAGATACCAATGAATGTGTTTGGTAAATTAATACTATTAGTAAAATGTCATTACGGAATTAGGAATAAGGAAAATTGATGGAATGTCATTAATAATAATTAAACCTGTTCAGCAATAATGTCTCCAAAAGCGTGGCCTTTTTGTTTTACACTACACAACAGACAATTTTACTTGTCAAGCGGAGAATCTTGGATGTTAATGGCCTCACCTTGGACACCACAACAAAGTTTGTAACTAATTCAAAAGGATGAACCTATTGGGCGAAAGTATGTACTTTACATTTTCCCTCATGTATAGTACAATGTAATCTTATTGTACATATACAGGTACTAGTAACAATTTCTTTCATTGCATTCATTTGATAGTTTGGGTCCACTATCCCAAGTGTGGTGCATGAGATACGAAGCTAAACACAGCTGTCTGCGACTTCAAGAGACTTCCACTGAATATAGGCGATTTCATCAATTTACCTTACTCACTAGTAGGTGAGTAAAGTAAACTGATGAAATTCCTTAAGTGGTAGGAAACATCATATATCACATCATTTTTCATATTGTGAATTCTGCAAAACACAAATGTTTTAGTTTCAGGTAAAACACACTGTTATAAAATAATATGACATAATTTGTATACTGTACATTGATTGTTTAATTATTCTCGTAGGTTCAAGTAATTTGGCTGGAAATTTAGATTATTTTACGTTGTTGGAAAGGTCAGAGAGACAAATGAAAAGTTGGTAGACAATCAAACACCAGTTTATGAGTAAGTTTAAACAAAATCTATCTAGATAAATCCTGTGCACTAAAATGGTCAGACCGTAGGACTAATTTGTAATGTAAAGTGTGAATGAAACTTATATATTATATACCAGGCAAATCTTGGTGGAATGGCTGAACTTGAAAAACTCGATCGAAAATTGTTTAGTAAGTCAAGTCAAATGCAGTGACCCACTCTGTAGTCCTTTCACTTTTGAATAAAAGATTCTACGTACTGTATTATTATTCAGGGTTAACGACCAATTAACTGAGGTGCTGTTTATATGATGTCGGGTGGGAGAGGCACAATTCTATTCATTATATAACATTTAAACGCAAGTGTGTATCTGTAATTATGGAATGTTTTTAACTCGTCTCGGCTGGTATAGGGTCAACCTGTTACGTACCATGGTTACCCTTGTAGGAGGGACAAGTTATGTCCATGATTGCCTCGTCCTCCTGGTGCAACTTTTTAGACCTACGCATGCTCAATAGAAACTTTTTATTAAAAACAACATAAACAAACAGAAAAAGAAATATTTCGAACGAAAAAGGAGTATTCCCGCGCAATGCCTTTCTGAATTTTATCATATAAGGGAGCAGTCATTATTAATGCCGGGGGGGGGGTGGAAGATATTTGGGAGGCCACCAAAAAATTATCAACCAGTTAGGGGGGGGCTACCAAAAATATCAAAGAAAAGTAGGGGGGGCCACCAAAAATAATTAACAATTATTCGCCAAAGGCGAGGTGATTATCGGTGAATAAAAACCGAGACGAAGTCGATGTTTTTATTCACGATAATCACCGAGCCTGAGGTAAATAATTGTTTCAGGATAATTTCATAGGTGATTATTTGAAAAAAAATTTTAAAATGCACATTTCTTCGTCTTTCAATTGACAAAACGGCTTCGGCCGCCATTTTGAAAATCGCTTAGATGATTATCGCGTAATAATCACCTCAACGGTAACCAATCAACGTGGAGAATTTTCAATAATCACCTATGTAATTATACTAATGTACAATAATCATAAAACATCAGCATTACAGTTCACTGTAATATAAATGTCAATGCAATATAAGAATAGGTAATCACACAGGAAGGAGTGCAATTAATTATATTAACACTACGAGTAATATTTGAAAAATGCGCCAAAATTGCACAAGCTGTTAATTAATTGCCAGTGTTAATTGCACGACTTGCCCGAGTGATTATTTATTTTATGCATACCATGATGAAATTCAATAAAATTCAACTTCATTTTGTCAAGAGTTTTTAATTCTTTTGTAAGCAATTTGGCATAAAAAAAACTTGGGAAATGATCATAAACTCATAAAGGCACATAATTTAAACTATATGGACAAATGATTCAAACTCAAATAACATATGAAATTATTAAGAAAATCTTTATAAATTGTATTTATACAGACTTACATAGTCACGTTTCGCTGCATCTCGTCGAGATTATTTCTTAAAACTGTTTCCAGGTATTCTCCACAGGCTCTTTTTGTCATACTATGTTTTTTAAACTCATTCTTGTGCCAAAATTTAGTTCAATTGAATTCGTCCATGTGGTTTTTATACAAGATAAAGATAAATTTCCACGCCATATTGGACTTGTTGTTTTGATTTTCCGCTCCCCCCAGCCACAGAATAGGAAGTTATACCAGAAGCGTAACTCGAGCAAATATTTGTCCGCGTTTTTACAAGCGATTCGTCATCAATCACACCATCCTGGCTAGTACAACCGGCACTTTGTACCTACCAAATCCTGATAAAAACTTCCGGCTGTACTAGCCAGGATGGCGTGGCCTAACGTGAGCGAGTTAAAATTTTCGTGGACGTCAAACAATAAGGGAAACGACTAGAGTTACGCTTCTGGTTTAACTTCCTATTCTGTGCCCCAGCCATCGAAAATCAAGCACCACAGGTAGCCGAAGACGTCGCTTGCGAGATTGGGCCGCCTGTGATCTTAGTATATGCTAGGAATGCAAGTTCAATCACGGAGGGGGCTATGAAAATTTATTATATTTAAAGGGGGGGAAGCCATGAAAAAAATATTTTGAAGGAATGAGGGGCCATGAAAAATTTACCATGAGTTTTGAAATATCTTCCGGGGCCCCCCCCCCCTGGCATTAATAATGACTGCTCCCTAAATGCACAGTAAAGTTATCTCGGGGGATAGGGTTGTAAACAGCGCCTGAGCGAGGGTCTGCATAGGGATTTCCGTTTACTTAATTTAAATGGGGTTTTACTGCGTATATTATGCATACATACATCTTATACACTACGTTGTCTTACAATTGTGTTAAGCCAAAGTTGGTGATCATTGCTGGAATCAAGTACAAGCCAGATGCCATGCTTCATATTGGGTTTGATGAAGATGATTTTCCATCCTTCTGCAAGGCACACAAGATTTGTGTTGTCAAAAAGAATCTTCATGACAATCATTGTCCTGCCACCGAAAATTATTGGTTTCCATACTCGCTTTCAAAGTTATCAGGTACAATTGGAAGCATCTGCCAGAGAAAATATGAATATTTGCCACCAAAAGGAGAGTTATACATTCCAACTACCTATGTACACCATAGACAACAGAGCAGATGGAAAATGTGTTGGTAGCCGATGTGAATGTGACACAAACAATTGACTCTTTCGCAAACAGATTACTCTTAAAATTTTAACCTGGACACTAGCTTGTGCAGGGTATATTGTCATATTAAGAATGTCTCTTTATTATAACGCAATTATCACTTCCGGTGAAATGGCAGACTGTGATTGGCTGAGAAGCACTTTCAGCGCCCCATTGATTATTTTCCCGTAATGGACCGGCGGTCCATTACGTAAAAACAAACGCATGCATTTAAAAACCCCCAGCAAAACTAAACAAGAATTTGAAAATTATAATTTAATTTATTATTAATTAACTATATGCGAATGGTTTTAAGTTGAAAGGAAGGAAAACATTGGCAATTTTTGTTTTCTTCGACAAAATGTGTACCACGCTACTAACATGCATTTCAAATCATGCATTTCTTGTTCATTTCAGGTATAATGCATATAAATGTTATATAATAAATTACTTTTTATCAATCTCGCTTGCTCGGTCTTTACAGAGAATTATCGGACCTCGGTCTTTTTATACAAACATCGCCCTACGGGCTCGGTCTGTACAAAGAATACCTCGGTCCAATATTCCAATTCCTTTGTAAAGACCTCGCGCTCGGTTAACAAGAAGTTAATAATCAATGAGAATTACAGTGTCGCATGGCTGATAACAATAGCTTAAGGTGTAAAATTAAATGTAAATCGCGAATTTCATATCATTTATGCACCTATCAATTGTACCCCACCCCCAAAAAAAAACCCAGAAAAAACCCACCCAAAGTGTAGAAATGACAGTGAAATGTGGGTTGTCTTTCCTCATTGTAATTAACCCTGATTGGGTGGTGAATATATCGTTATCGATTCCTTTTAAAACCTTGCAAGTTATAGGTTTAATCGAGCTGGGCTATCGTTCCTAATACAAAATAACTGCCCCCCCCCCCCCACCTCTCTAACGACTATCTACGTAGTACCCCAAGGTCAAGGTATTTGGAAATCTTACCTCATTTAACGATTTTGGGTTTTGTTTACAGTGTTTGTAGCTGGTCCGTTTCATCAAATTGCTAGATTACTGACACGCGCTGCAGAAGTATTAAAACCAGTAATCCTATATTTTGAGTGCATTTTGGATGAAAATATCCTTCATATGTTTCAAAAAAACGTTGTTAAATTGATCAGCACCAGTGTCAGTGATCCAAAGCCAAGACTGGTGGCTGCTCGCTCCTTCGAACTTGCAAAATTATTATAAGTATAAAGCCATTAAAATGTCGAAACGTTTGTTCAACTAATAAAACAAATCACCCGAAAAGATTTTAACTCCATCCTCTTCTGTGGGTTGAATCTACACCTTAAAAATAAAGTGTGTTCTAAATTCAAAACAATTCAGTGTGGGGAACCCCAAGGATCTATCTTTGGTCCACAATTCTTTCTGTATATCAATGACATATGTAATGTCTCGAAGATCTTTGAGTTGATACTCTTTGCAGTTGATACAAATCTATTTTGTTCTCATAATAACCTTAAAGCTTCTAGCCTGGCAGATATTATCAACTGCATGTGAAATTCATAGGTTATCTCAGTGGTTTAAGGCAAATAGGCTCTCAATAAAGGTATAAAAACTAATTATACTATTTTTAAACCAAAGCAAAAGAAAAAGGTTATTGACTTCTGAATAACGTTGAATAGTAAAAAATTGATAGGGTAAATGAGTGCGTTTTCGTGGCAGTTCTTTTAGATGAGAATGTCTCCTGGAAACATCGTATTTCTAACGTTGCTGACATAACACACATATGCATGCACGGTTTTATGATTTCGATGGACGATATCCCAAGATCTGGAATTTTTTCAGAAAGTATATATATATATATATATATATATACACACTTTCTGAAAAAATTCCAGATCTTGGGATATCGTCCATCGAAGTCATAAAACCGTGCATGCATATGTGTGTTAGGTCAGCAACGTGAGAAATACGATGTTTCCAGGATATATATATATATATATATATATATATATATATATATATATATATATATATATATATATATATATATATATAGTTTTTCTTTTTACCTCAAAAAACCACAACAGTCTGTTTCATCCGTATAGGAATCATCAGGTGGTGAATAATTTCGAAATTGTAGGTTGCTTTTATGCTATCGAAAGAATGTGCGGAATGCGTGTAGGCGAAACAATGCTTAGGTGAAACAATGCATGCTTGGGGCATTAGGTTTTGTTAACGACCTTGTTTACTCGAAACCGGTTTTTGTGACGACATTTGCCGAAAATTTCGCTTCTTTTATTGAGTAAATTATCTTTGTTTATGTCTTTCAAAATGCAAAATTTTTCTTCCAAACATAAATTGCAGCGTTTTGATCCCCCTGTGTACGAAATAGCGTGTTTTAAAATTGACCATTTGATGGTATAATCCTGATTGTTTCCTTTTAATTTCCAAATATGTTTCGAAAGTTCCGTTTTGTTTGAGTCTTTTTTATGACGAAAAGATGAAGTGTGGTTAGCGTAACGTTCCTTAAATGTAGTCGCTGTATATATATATATATATATATATATATATATATATATATATATATATATATATATATATATATATATATATATATATATATATATATATATATATATATATATATATATATATATATATATATATCACGCCTGGCATTTTTGCACGCGAAATTGCACATTAAAATGTGTCAATTTTTTTCGTTGCCGTGCGACAATTTTGGGAGCTTGGTAGCGAATTTGATAATTGAAAAATTCCTCAAATTCCACGAGCGCGTGCTTGTGCGCGTTTTCCTTGAGGGTTATTTAAGGTAAACAGGGAAACAGA
>CACRXK020013583.1:0-13898 GCA_902702795.2 Paramuricea clavata
GGCAATGAAATCCCTGATGTGAAATTGTAAGAAATTTAAAAATTGACCAGTGATAACTTGACATTATGTAAGGGAGTCAAATTTGCTAACATTACCCTCCAATCATTGGCTATCCCATTCGGCCTCAAATGATTTGGCCCCTATCTGAAAGAGAAGTCGCACTCGCATGTAGAAAATATATTGGAATGCAGAAAATATTATGTTATACTTTAATCTTAAAACAAAAATTTCCCTGAAACAATTAACATACATTGGGCCATACAGTCATGAACATAGTTTTGACTGTCAGATGTATAAAACAGCATAGTGAGTTGCAATCATGGCCAAAGACATATTAGGTTAATTATTTTACAGAATTATTTTTCGTCATTTGCCACGCATGTAATCGGTGAAGGATTCAGGATTATCCGGCATGGAAATAACGTTTTAAATGTGCTATATAAAACGGTATTCAATATTCATACTACATGATGGGCATATGGCCAAACAAACACCTTGACCTTGTGCTTTTTTGCTCAAATTTACGCACGCATGATTTTGTATACATAATATAGATTTAAATCTAGCAATTCAAATCCCAAACTCATGGGGTCATGCATGACATCTATCTACACTAATTTATATTTTCATGAAATGTTAGGTGATTCATTGTTATTCACAAGTCAATGTTCAACAACATACGCTAGACGATAAAGCTTCGAATTACTTCTCTTTAATTTCCAATCCGGCTTTATTCAGTCTTTGAAGTGACTTCACAAGCGCGTGTTGAAACAGGTCATCCGTACAAGAACCCATGATGTTTCGAATCCACTTCGAGCACATTTCGACTCGATCATGTTTACATCTCAAACTCATTAATAATTCATGAGTAAATTAGCGAATGAACTCACCCTAATTCGTCACATGATTGAGGTTGGATACCGCAAGGAAACACGCTAAAAATCATATACCATCACTGTTGTTAGATGAAAAACGGTTTTCATCTAATAACTGAGATCCTAAATACAAATTCAAGTCAAAACACAACAATATACTATAATAATATATATAAGCCAATGAAATGTTTTCGTTTGAGATGTTGTGTAAACAACTCGTTTCTCGTGTTTCATCAGGGGACCAAACACTCGAAAACAATAAAACACTCGCGCTTCGCGCTCGTGTTTCATACAGTTTTCTCGTGTTTGGATCCCCTGATGAAACAATGAAAATTGATACATGTAATACGAGACCGAAATGTGGTTGTATTTTGACGAATATTAACGATATAACGAAATATAAAACCCCAATATGTATAATTCCATTAGGTGGTCTGCACATATTTCCTTGATGGTGGAAAATGCATCGAAACAAAAGAAAAATCCAATATTTTCTGCTCACCAACACGTCTCCACTCCTCAGTAAAAATTAGTGCATAGTCAGCATTTTTAGCTTGCAGCAGAACGCGTTTACTTCCGGAAAACACCAGAAATTGTGGTGTTCCGGTTTGGCTTGTCCCAGGGCTTACGGCAACGCAGGCAGCCGAGAAGCCCTGGGAACGAGGATGGTATTTGTCACAGAAAAGTTGAGGTATTTTTACAGATTTTTGGTAGTTTAGAAAGACTTGCTTTTTCGTTGCGGATTTTTCTGAACAATTTATATTCTCAATGAACATGCTTTTTTTTGCTGTTGTTTCGGTATTAATTCTTTAAAAAACTTGTTTTAAAATCCGTTTCTATACAATAAATGTACTTGTTAACATGTCAAAATCGTTTGAGAGCTTTTTCTTGTACTTTTATTTTTTTTAAAGCAAATATTTCTCTCTTTTTCTGCTTTGGTAAACTCTTGTAGCTTTTGTGCCGCCACTTTGTTTTTCGCTACTCGCCGCGGTATATGGCGAGTAGCTCGACCATGCAATCAGAATGTAGAAAAGCTCATATGCGGTGGATGCATATGACTTTATCATAATACTAGAAATACATGCATGCAGCAGCCCCTCGCCTATATATTTTCCAAACATTGATTTAACATGAATTATTGCTAATTGATCAAACTGCCGCAGGCTCTGGTTACGTCAGTGTTGCCATGGCGACACGATAATTTTAAATATTTAAATTTTTACTGTACTTTTGTACAATATGCCAAAAATAGTTGAAACATTATTGCTTTTAACTATGTAACAATAAATTTCCGAAATATGTACTGTAGGTATATATATTGTTCTGAATTTGTGAGCTTTGATTTATTGTAAAATTTATTAAACCTGAATCGCTTCGTAAAATGTTTTCAAATGTTCATTTTAATTTCAATTTTAATTTTAATATAAAGGGCCCCTATAAACTAAACTGCTTTTGCCGATATTAAAATTGTCGAGTAATTTTAGTTAGTTCTTCAAATTTATTTGCTCTCTTTTATATTTTACATTTTTTCTTAAACTAAACAGGGCAATTTACTAGGAGCATGTTTTACGCAATAAATTATATAAAGCAATAAAATTCATGGATAAACATTAAAAATTCAAAGCAAACTTGCCCTATATTTCACGATTTCCCATAATAAATCAATTCTTTTCATTTCTTCAAACAAAAATTGCTTCAAAGTTAAATAAATTGCGTGAAACATGATTTTTCAAATATATGCTTTCGAAAATTGAAATCTTCCTTTAATATCCCACCCCTGGCAAACAACCAAATTTTTTAGATCAGTGAGGAGGTCCACCCATGAACCTCCCGCGATTATTGACCAACTTCATAGTCATGCGCCCGCGATCGTTGACGAACTTCAGACTTCGCTAATGCTTTCTTTTCCATTCCTTTCCCCGGGTTTAAATAGCCGGACGGAATTAGTATCCTCGCATGGGCTAACGCCCGGAACGGCACTCCACGGCGTTGGCTCGGGGATGAGCGGCTGTGTGGCTATTATGTGGCTGTATTGTACCTTGATATGGAGAATTTAGACTGTCTTCGGATATAGGATGGGTTATAATTTCAAAAGTATTACAAAATATTAGTTACATATATATAACTTTGTGTGCTTTATTTTTATTAGGTTGGAAAGTTAACGCAGGGAATTCGCCGGGGGTATTTATGGCAATCATTTGGTTATTATTGCTTATTCTGACAATGTTTCTACCAAGTGATCTCGCGGAAAATTATGACGAAAACCAACCAAGTATTGGCAATATTGATAGTGATGGTGAAATTAATAAACCTAAATCTGGAGGAACTATTACTGGCTGTCCACCCTCGGTTGTCTTTTGTTTATATTTCCTTGTTTTCTTATTGGTGATTCTATATAACGTCCCTACCACTTATATTCCGCTATTGGCAAATTACCATCTAGGATTGGATCTAAGTCACGTGAAATTACTTTACATCAATAGTTCACTAGTTACCTTCGTTGCTTTCCTCGCTACTTATCTTTTGGTGGAAAGAATTTCCGAAAAGAATTACATTGTCTTCGGTGTTGTTTCATTAATATTCGAAATTTTACCAATATTTTATTTCGCTCTGTTCTGGGACAATGATATGTTGTCAGTGAATGCAGCTTATCTTTTGCTTGTTTCAATGTTATTTATGGGTGCCCAGTTCGTAACCTATGCTCTGGTCTGTTCATTGTTATCAAAACTAACACCTGCTGAGGATGCCGCATTTTATCAAAGTCTTACATATACCGTACTTCATGCCAGTATTATACTCAGTCGTATATTAGCTGGTGCTACTTTTTACAGAATGCCAATGATGTACACCTGTATTTGTATAACCATTTGCTGGTTATTTGGACTTATATGGTTGAGTATTGAATATAAGAACTTGGAAAATGATGAGAACTGGATTTAGTCCAGGGCCTGTGTTAAGGATTCGCCTGTGGGTGCCAGGATCAAATGGCGGACCTGACTGTGGGTCCTAACTGTGAGACCTGGGCTGTGAACTGTAATATGTTAAATTTGTAGGGGGTTTTCATTCTAGAAGACCAGCTTTGTTCCTAGCATTTTCGTATTTTAAGCCTCGGGGTTTGATTCCCTGCATTTTCAGGCACTAAATTCTGATATATTTCTTCGCCTAGTTAAAAGGTTAGTCGTGATAATATTGAAACACTCTTGCTTATCTCGCCTGCCGCCTGTACACAGGGTGTCCCGAAAAAAGTATACATTTTGAAATCAAGCCTTTGTTAGAATTTCAATGCCTTATTACTACGTTGAAGCCACAGGTGCATCAAACAGAATAGAAGTGATATGACTATTAATTTGTAATTTAACTATTTTTATGCAGTAATGCTTTACACGTACGTTTAGAACCTATTTTAAATTCCAAGAAGTAGAAAATCTTGTACTTAACAAGAATAGAGTTATTTATGATTGAAGGTCTCGATTTTCGATACACCCTAGCTGTATTTTATCACAACTGTATGGTTCAGCATTGTGCTCAGGCATTCAAATTATAATAAAAATACTGGGTTTTTTAATGGTATACATGGAATAAGATAACTTAATTGGCACTTATAATTTACATAGGTACTACTACTAAATCTATTAAAATATTATTAAAATATATCTATTTACATCTAGCTAGTGTGACAACTTTACATATACTTACTGGCAGCGAGTTCCGTACTGAAAAAGTATTTTCCCGAGGTTTCAGAAGCGGCCCGAGGCCGAGTGAAAATATTTTTTAAATTAAATTAAGTCCGGACGGACCTAAACGGTAAATAACGTGTTTTTTTTATTTGAAGGTTCATTGTTATTAAGAAATTCCGATTAAATTCCAGTTGCGAAGTACATTTGAGATCAGTTGCGTTTGTTACTTTAGTACATGCAAGCATGGCTGACAAACTGCTAAAACGACGCGATATTAAAAAGCTGGATAAAAAGCTTTTAGTTTCATTGCAATAGATGATTTTCTACTGAATAAAGACAACAGAAGATAACCTAAGTAAAATTATTTATTTTCTGGATTGTTTTACTTTACTTTTCTGGATTATTGAAAAATGCTTTTTGACAGACAAGTACAAATTTTAGTTGCGGAAAAACAATTTCTTTATTTAATACAACATATGTAAAAACAATTTTGACCGAATTAAGCCCATTAAGTCCTTAAACTTGGCATTTAAGGTATATTTTAAAATTTTATGTTTAAGGACAAGCTGTACGTTGTAGTATTTATATTTATACGTATATTTTCGAAGAATAGCTGAATATATGTGGAGCATTTGAATCAAAACATGTAGCACTGGCCAGTGTTTTTTCGATGTTTATATTTATTTTTTTCGCATTTTGGTCGGAAAAAAGTACATTTCAGGCTTGGTCAATTCACTGTATTTTACTATCTTTAGCATAGATAGGGTCAATTTTTCAACGTTTTGGGTAGTGTTTTGAGTTTGAAAAATGTCTTCACCCTCGGTTTGTTGCTAAAAAGAACTCTTTTGGACCACGGTCAAGATATCGTAAAAAGCTGCCTGCTGATACAGCCAATCAGATTGCAGGAAATGAAAAAATATCACTAGGCATGGACAAATAAAAAATAATATTATTGTATTGATCAATAGCATTGACTAGTGGACTGTTCTTAAAACGATCAAATTCTACTTTTAAAATTATAAAATTTGTTTCTACTGAATTGAATGTAATTTCTCTATTTCTAATGTTTCCCACATTCTTAGTTAATAAGTAGTGTAATTTATGTGACAGGGATAACAATTTTTAATTAATGTCACTGCAATGCATGTCCCGTCTCTGATTAAGCGAACCTGGACCAGCTCCAGGTTTGATTTCAACCTGGAGCTGGAACGATCAATTTGTAAATAGACTGCTTTGGCCACAGAGGAGGTTGGACAGCCAATTAGGTAAACATTTCGACCAATCAGATTGCGCCATTTTCCTCATGCTCGCGCGAAGCTTGTGTCAACGAAAATTTACATAGGTTTTATAAATAGCATTTTTTTTCATATTGTTATGCAAATTGTTTGGGGAATTTCACGCGATACTACTTCTACAACCTTCTTGAAAGGTAAGCGTCACTTTCCAGTTTATTTTGACCTCTCACTTAGGCGCTATGCCGTCGCGATGTAATTTAATGGCTTTCTTTCAACAATCTTTGAAGACAAAAATCTCAAATTTCCACGGTTCGATTTCGCTATTTTTTTCACGATTGGTAAAACAAAAGTATAATATTTAATTCTAATTCGAGCCCCCCTCCACCCTCGTTCCCAGGGCTTCTCGGCTGCCAATGAAGGCAGCCGTGAAGCCCTGGGAACGAGGATGGCCCCCCTCGGCCACGCAACCGTTTTCGAGATATTCACTGTTGAATATTTAACAACTATTCGCCGAAGTGATTAACGGTGAATATTCACCGAGACGAAGTCTGGTTGAATATTCACAGTAATCACTGAGCCTAAGGCGAAAAATTGTTTTAGTATAAATTTTAAATTAATAAAACAAAATATCCAAATATCGGTTTAATTAAAATTCAGAAATAAAACTGTTTTCGGCCAGTTGCTGTTTCGATTTCTACTTAAGAAATAAACACAATGATGGAATAACTTTTTCACCAGACTTAAATTAAAACTAGTTTCTGCCGTTTAACATTTATTTGTTTAGGAAATGGCTCACAAAATTGGTAAAATGAAATGTAAAACTATATCGTTTGAAATAAAGTTTTAATTAATAGACTTCACACTTTACAAGTTTCGAAAATACAATACAGCGTCAGGACACCATACAGCGCAATGAAAACACGACATATCAAAATATATAGTATCGTGCAAATTGAAATATCAAAAGGATACAAAACAAATTGTTTTGAAAAAGAATATTACAGCTTTTACCAACAGTCGGGATAGTTTTTGCTATTTGTTTGAAGTAAACGTTAAGTTTTGGAGTTTAATTAAGTTTTAAGACTAATAAATTGTCTGTGAAGATCTTTGACACAGTAAAATAATAAAGGAATCCTACCTTCTAAGTTAAATACAACATTTCGTGCTTTTTTCGTTTTCGATCTGGGGACGATTTTTTCAATATTTCGTCGATTTTGAAACCAAATTTTACGAATCATTCTTTTTGAAATGCATTATTTACTGGTCAGGTGGTAATTAAATAATGCGTCAGATTTACTAGTCAACTAGCCAATCAAAAGGCGCGAAAGCTTATTTGATATGCAAAATTTATACTAAATCCCCTTGTAAAATATGCTGCCTTGTCACTCAGATCGACAATGAACTACTATTACTCGCTTTTTTCTAAAAAATGTGATTTACTATTGAAGTTTCGATATTTTATAGATTATATATATTGCAATTAATGTATGTAAATATTTAAAGCACTTCTGTAACAATATTTTATAAGTGAACTTTATTGTTTGGCTGAAGCTTTTAATAGATTCGAGATTCGTGATTTTGGCTGGATTCTATTTTTGTCAATGATTTTGTCTGCAAGAATAAGCATCATAATTAAATTTGGAGGTGACATCGGTCCTATCCTGGTAGTTTTTCTCATGAGCAGCACCCATGCACTTGAATGGGACAGCATGGGTAATTTCATCCTCATTACTTAACTGGTCAGCACTTTCTGGCCTATCACCCTCATTACCATATATATCCATCCTGACCAAGTTCAAGACCATGCAGCCTGCATGCAACCATACACTGTAATCTCTAAAATTGACAATCTAATGCAAAAGTGTGTCACTATCTACAAAAATATTAGAACAACACACATTATATGGCAATATTTTACAGATGAAAATTGAAAAATATAACTACTGTATGCACATATATGTAATAATCTATCCACACCTAGATACAAACAGGCATCATACTTCAGCAAAATTTTATTAAACAATTTGTTTAACTCAAACATGCACATATGTATCACAGTGACACAGTACATAGACACACACAATAGGGTCAAACTAGAGGCATTATAAACACAAGTAATACGCCATAATTGTTTACAGTGTATTTATAAAATTACAGTACAAGAATAGAACAACAAAGCGGAAATTTGACTATAAAATAACACGATAACTGTAATCCATTGTAGTATACCAACCTTAAATACTACGCAGGCGCGGCGCTACAGGAGGGGGGGGGTGGAACACCGGATATCGCGACTAGCATGCATCAAAGAAACCACACATGCAGCAATGCAAATTCTTTCTAATTAAATTTGCTTGGTTGTTAAGTTGTTGTTGCTTATTATACTGTTCCATAAAAGAGGCAATAAAGCGGTCGGTTTTCCACTAGCGAACTTTTTCGCACGAAGTGACCTTTTCCTTTGTCGGTATCACTTATTACGTGAGCAAGATGTGGCAAAATCAATCCTCGAAAACGAGATCGGCATTCCAAGGTCGGCAAATTTTTGCCGACCTTAATTCAACCAAAGTAAGAATTTTTTGGTGCTGTTAGCTGTTAAAAAGTCAGTGAATATAGAATTCGATTCGTAGATCGATTAACTGAACACACACGGTGTAAGGTTTAAAATTAAAATTGACGGGTATTGTGTATATACGTTAAGTGTCTGAAAATCAAATTTCGCGCGTCTGGAGTTAAAATTTGGCTTCAATTACTTTTGAATTTTCCGGCTGGAGGTAACGTTCCAGTTATATTCCGATTTCGATGATTCGTAAATGTGTGGTTAATAGCTAGTGCGCCAAGACGTGAAACAGATTTTAAGAAATGCCGAGAGACGTGCCGTTATAGGTCAAATTTAGGTCGGCCCTTTTTTGCCGATCTCAATTTTGATGGTTTTCGAGGGCTTCAAAATGGATGCCGACCAAGGAAAAAGGTCGCTTCGCGCGGAAAAATTCGCTAGTGGAAAATCGGCTTAATAGAAGGTAATAAAACTCATTTAGGGGCGGACAATTTGATTTTCGAGGGGGGTTGGAAGATTTTTAAAAAAAATTCCTGCAATCCAAGGAGAAAGAAAAAAATTCATGCAGCATATAATCGAGAAAAAAAATATCATGCAAAAGAGAGTGCTCAACGTTCTTCACTTCAATATTGTGTCCACAGGCTTGCACGATTTTGCAGTTTTGAGCATGCACATTTGCTTAAACGAAAACGGGGTGAACAGTGGACAACATCACAGGGATTCTACCACCTTTGGAGCCTATAACATATACGATAGCCAGTGGCGTCCCCTGGCAAAATTGTCGCCCCCCCCTGAGAAAATCTGGGCTTAAGATATGTACAAATTTATAAATTATTTATAAATTAATATCTAGTATGCATGGTAGAAAAAGTATTTTTGGATGGTTGAGTCTGTGTGCGTTTTTTGATAACATAGCTCCAAACTATTAAAGCTTCAAAGGCCCATCTACAGGATGCAAGTTGAACGTACTGCATATACGATGCTTGTAATGCGAAAATGCCAGTTTAGAGAGTCTAGATTTTAAAAAATGTTTGAAGAGGATGAAACCCGATCCCCAACAAGTTATCTGTATGAACGATTGAAAAGCTACAGAGCTATTTGGTGTAGCCTGCATGGCAGGCGGTACTTAGGAAATACCGCCTGCCGCAAAACTGGGTGCCAATGAACTACCGCCCCTGAAGCATCAACGCTATTTATAGATGCATTAATTAAGTAAATATTCAAAATTAGCCACTCCCAAGCTGCTCCCAAGTCCCAACTGCCCAACATAAAATAAATTCCTTGATTCTCACTGCCGCCCGACTAAATTTTAAAATCCTCGTGAAAACGTTTTATATTTCGTTATACAATATAAATGTACCGCCCGACAAAATAATTCCAGACAGTTAATTTTTTTATATTTTATATAGAGTATTTATTGCCATTTTAAACTTCCAATTTGAAACAAACAGAATTTTGAATGAAATTTCATTGTATTTTAAAGAAACTCAGTCATTCTGTCATTGTTCGTGGAGATACGAACTATTGATATATAAATTATATAAATATAAAATATAAAAAATAAATCTCCCACTGTCCTCGACATTTCAAAGTGTAGACTGTGTCTAGTGATGAGAATCAAGGAATTTATTTTATGTGGTAATATAAACCAAGCCCGTTTAGCTGCCTTAAAGCGGTAGTTTAATAAGCTCAAAATACAAAGCATGCAAGTCTATACTATAGATTCATCATCAGTCAACAACCAAACTGAAAGTTTTGAACCGTATAGAACGATAGTTTTTATTTGTTTACAACTATACATATTCAACGGGTATATAAGAGTTAAAACTGTTATTTGATAATTACTGCATCAACCGGCCCCTTGTTTATACTTTGGAGGTTCGTATATAAATCAAGTATCTTTGGTTCAGAACATGATAGGCCTATATGAAAATCCCACTGTTCGATTCAGTGAAGAAATATCTCCTAATTTCTATCGATAGTTTTAGTAAAATGTCAACATTATTGCGATTTATGGCCTTTGAAAGTCAAGCGAGATCGTATATTATCAAATTAACACGCATGTAATTGTCTGAACGAAAATATAGACTAGCCCATACCTTTCCCCGATCATAACTTCGGCCCCTTCGGACGTATCTTCTTTGTTAAATATTCTTGTTCGAATCTCTATCAAAAACACTACTTAGAGTGTTATTTTTCAGCTTGTTGCTGCCGTAGGCAGCCACCTATTCTTGACGATGTGTTTTTCTCGCACCAGTCCGTTTCCGGTTGGCCGAGTTATGTATAGCTGAGCGACAACTCGATTTTATTTGCATGTACGAATGTACGGATGATCAGATTTATGACGTATTTTGACGTCACAGAAATTTTAAAAAATAACATACTCCAGATCGCGATTTGACTTTCCGAATACCCGGGTTGAGACTCACGAACACCACCATGGACTATTACTATTTGTAAATAACATCACTTCGTGCTGTTGTAAATTTTGATTCCAGCTTGCTGCAAATTTTATGTCTGGCTGTTTATCGAAATATTATTTTACGTCTGGCTGTTTATCGAAAATATTGAAGGTAAGATGAAAGTTTGATTACAAGTAACAACGTATTTTTGTCGAATTATTTTACCCATTGAAGCGAATGAATCAACTGTAATCTGTATAGGGTATATAACTATTAATTCAACCAGGAACGAAAACATCGAAATGACATATAGTGTCGTATAGTCTTGTATAACGTTGTATAGTGTTGTTTAGTCTCTATAGTCTTGTTAAATAGTCGTCTATAGTGTAGTATAGCGTTGTATAGTCTTGCATAGTGTCATATAGTCTTGTATAACGTTGTATAGTGTCGTAAAGTGTCGTATATCCTTATGTATTGTTGTATCGTCTTGTATCACGTTGTATGGTGTCGTATGGTGCCGTATCTAGTCTTGTATACTGTTGTATAATGTTGCATAGTGTCGTTTAGTGTCATATAGCCTTATATAGTGTTGTATAGTCTTGTATAACATTGTATAGTGTTGTATAGCTTTATATATTGTTATATAGTCTTGTATAACGTTGTATAGTGTCGCATAGCCTTATATATAATGTTGTATAGTTTTGTATAACGTTGTATAGTGTTGTATAGCCTTGTGTATTATTGTGTAGTGTCGTATAGTGTTGTATAGTCTTGTATAATG
The DNA here is from genome assembly GCA_902702795.2 of Paramuricea clavata. Taxonomy (NCBI): domain Eukaryota; kingdom Metazoa; phylum Cnidaria; class Anthozoa; order Malacalcyonacea; family Plexauridae; genus Paramuricea; species Paramuricea clavata. The sequence goes on from CACRXK020013583.1 coordinate 11,525, forward strand.
TTGTATAGTCTTACACAATGTCGTATAGTCTTGTATAATTAACATTGTGTAGTATCGTATATCCTTATATAGTGTTGTATAGTGTTGCATAACGTTGTGTAGTGTTGTATAGTCTGTCATGTACAATCTTGTATAGTGTCGTAATTTTGATAGTCTTGTATAACGTTGTATAGTGTCGTATAACCTTATATATTGTTGTATAGTTTTGTATAACGTTGTATAGTGTCATATTGTGTCGTATAGCCTTTATATGTTGTTATATAGTCTTGTATAACGTTATATAGTGTTGTATAGTGTCGTATAGCCTTGTATATTATTGTGTAGTGTCGTAAGTGTTGTATACTCTTGTATAGTGTCGTATAGTCTTGTATAACGCTGTATAGTGTCGTATAGTCTTGTATAGCCTTATATACAGTAGTGTTGTATAGTCTTTTATAACATTGGATAGTGTTGTATAGCCTTGTATAGTGTCATAAGATCATTAATAAGTTCACCTGCTTACAAGATATGTAGCTTTTAACAGTTTTTTGTAAAAAAAACATTATACAGACAGACAGGATATATAATAGTGTTATGCGCTTCCATTATTAATAGTGTTATGGTATAGACGTATAATAGTAATGTTATGGTATACATAATAATGTTATATTTCCATTGTTAATAGTATAAACAGTCCTTGGGTTTTGTGCATTATATTTATCCATTATTAATAGTGTTATTAACTGTTAGTCATTCCAGGTTATTACTCTAGAGGTGACCACGCTTGACTTTGTGTCTAAGAATATTAGTAACATTAACCTTAGTGACAATCGCATAATAGCTAAATGTGTGGAGGTAGCCCTGCGGGTCACATTATAGATATATTGTCGGAGAAATAAGCCGTGGAATGACCCATACTTTGTTCATTTTTATGAGATACTATCGTTTGGAGTGCTCAGAAAATGACCTGTTTCATTACAGAGAACTGTTTTCTTAATTTTAGATAATTAGAATATTGTTGTAACATATATGCACGCGATTCTTACAATACAATAAAATACGATTTTTATTGTTTAAAAACTATAATTGTAGTGTTATGTTTCCATTATAGTGTTATTTAGCTTTGTATTATCCACGGATTATAAACAGATTTTGAACAACCTAACTCAAAGTTTTGGCCGTGAGGCAGCATTTCCTTGCGTTAGTAACTTCTAGTATCTTTTAATTTGCTTCTTTTATTATGTTATTCCATTTCTGGTCTGACTTGACGTGAACTATTAAATTTCAAAACGACAAAACATTTGGTTAATGATTTTAAAACACCTAACCGAATTTAGCCGTTGATTGACAACTACATAAATATATTAACCAATCCGTTTTTCCCGTTCACCAGCGGACGGGTAATTCAAAAACCCCTAGTTTTGCGGCAGACGGCATTTCCTTTGCCTCCCTAATTTTCGCTGTCTATAGAAATACCGCCTGCCGCGCAGGCTATATTTGGTGGAACATTGTTGTTTCGGAGGGCAGTTAAAAATCGCATTATTGAAATCTTGTTTTATTACATATTAATCAAATCTCATTTTGTGATTTTCCCTTGTTTAAAATAAAGGACAGTAAGTGTTCCTTAGGCTTAGTACAGCGTGAACGTTGTTGGACGAATCCATGGCTGAGAACGCAGGAAATAGCAATTCCGAGGTTGAAATTTTCAATTTTCTCGGGGAGCATGCCCCCGAACCCCCCCCCCCCAAGGTTACAGGTCATTCATATACTATACCGCCCTCATTTTCGAGTACTCTACTCAATCCTACATGTTTTAGGTTTTGGTGCAGTTATACATTTTTTGTAAGTAAACCTGCACGCTTTAGTGTGGGGATATTAAGACATAACCATATAAAATAAAGCCGACAGTGAAAATTCCTTGGCCCCTCTTGGAATTCTGTTCTCGGCCTCCTCTGACTGAAAACCCTTGCTACGACTCTGAAGATAGCTATATGAAAGCGCAAAAAAATATTCTGCCGCGAAATATATTGGGGGGAAATATCTTGCGCTGCACTTTTAGAGGAAAAAAGTATCTGTCTTGTTCCCCTGGGCGGAAATTTTTTTTTGCACAGTCTGAATCTTCCAATCTCAAAAAATCAAATTGTATATAGACTACCGACCTCGGCAAAATTACCAAACAACAGCGTCGGCAAAAGATCACTACACCCCCACTCGAAGAGGGTTAGCGCCGCTCCAGATACTACGCTTGTTTTCACGTTGATGATACACGGAAATTTAACGCCATCCAACTTAGAAAGAAGAGCCTCGCTTTTGGGAACATAAACACATTTCCTTTTCTCAGATAGATTATTTATAAAGCTAAAATGACAGCAGTCCCATGCAATTTAAACTTGAT
>CACRXK020013584.1:2819-10319 GCA_902702795.2 Paramuricea clavata
GGCTCGGAGCCTTGTCTAAATTGCTTTCTCTCTTCCGATATAAGCTTCCTTATTGTTGTGTTTTACTCATTTGCTTCCAAACCGTCGAACAGAAATGATAAATCTTCTAAGGCACAAGCCATTTCTTGAATTGTTGGGCATGTCTGAGCCTGATCAACAACAAGCACTACTGGAAACAGCAACCGCCGGGCAAGTACACTGCCTGTGTCTCTGTGTAGAAAACGTTATGAAAAGAAAATATTTAATGTCGAAGCATGTAATGAAGAAACTCCGACCTTACAGACATGAAATGCTTAGGTTGGTAGATAGAGGAAAATGTGGAAGAAGAAAAAAACGGATACTCATTCAGCATGGTGAAGGTTTCCTTGGACTATTACTAAGTCCTATTTTGGAAAGCCTGGCTGAACTTGTATAAAAGCCCTGTGACTACAAATTATACATCAGTAGTAAGGCCCCCTACTCTGGGGACGGAAGTAATTAGTATTCAAACTTAGTTGCCTGAAGTAATTAGTATGCAACACTATGACGTCACTTTGCTTGCCCTAACCCTGGTCGAACTGTGACAGGTAGCGCGACCAATTAGCGCGGGCAGGCCTGGGCCAAATGTGGCAGGCGATCAATTAGCATCACAACTAGTTTCCGACAAATTTGTAATAAAACGACAAGAGGTTTCTCATAGTTTGCATGTATAAAAGTATGAAATAGAAGTTAGTTTTTAAAACCTACCGTTAGCTCAGTTGGTAGAGCAAAGGACTGTAGTTATTACCAAATCAGTATTCCTTAGGTCACCGGTTCGAACCCGGTACGGTAGAAAATTTTTTGCATTACAACCATGTAACAACGTTGTGAGTCCCTCTCTTATTTTCAACAGGCAATTGAAATTCGTTTTAATTTTTTAATGAATTTGATGGCTCGTTTTGAGCAATAAGTTTCCAAACAGAAATAAAAAATATCGCAACAGAAAGAAGCAGTTGCTAATCCCGGGTTGTCAAAGCCGTTGTTATGATCGCTATTTGCATGTTGTTCAACATTATTTAACAAACCTACATACATATATACGGTCAAGATGACCGAGTCAGATAGAATACTTGAAGGAAAAAACCTGTAGAACAATTTAACAGTCTTAGTTGTAATATTTTTTTGTCTATTATTTGTATTAAAAAACATGTTTTAAACTTTGCTGCGTTGTTATGCGTTGCTAAGTCATTAGGAGGCGTGTAGATAATTAAGGGGATTAAGGTAATACGAATTTGCATAACTAAGTGTATTCCGATGGATAGATAGGGATTATTTTTAACGCCGGTGTATACCTTAAAATCAGGCGCGTGACTTTGCGGGTGCATGCATATATTAAAGTACAACATATTTGTACACGGATCTTTTCGCGCGGGCGGAAAGAGCGGGCTTTGCGGGCAAAAATTTACACAAGATTTCAGTTTTAAAACAGATTTATTTCTTTAAAATGTTTTACAAAATTTAGTAAGGCCTACTTCTAAGAGCGTAACGTTTAGGTGTTTTTGTTATTTTTAAAGAGTTCTCATATTCTTGTCTATCTTCTGGGGATAATCGTGCAACATCTTCATGCTTCATTGGAATATATTTTGGTCGGTCGCTCAAAATAAAACGTTCATAATCCTCTCTTGCTTCCGGAGTCATTCGTGCTAGGTCATGTTCGGTCCAATCTGCTGGGTCGACCCAATTGTGAAAAAAATTGCGCTTGAGTTTTGGCCGTTCCTCTTCTGTTGGTGGTGGTGTAAGGAAATTAGGTTTAGGAGTAGCAGGCACTGGTGGTGCTATCTCAACAAATTCATTGGGTTGTGGTATTTCTGCAGGCACTAGTGCAGTTGTCTGAACAGGAGCTTGAGCTGGGACATCCATCTTATTTTTGAATGTGAGAAACCGATTTAGTTGATCAGAGTATAATTTGCTTTTTTCCACTGCGCTTAGCTGTGGTGCATCCATGATTTCTTTCATTCGCTGCTCGGCATCATACATGGCATTTACAAGTGGTGGTTGTCGATACGACTGTTTTTGTATAAACTTGTCAATCTCACCGGGAAGTATGTTGGTCTTGAGTCGTTGTTGATCATCTGTTGTTGGCTTTAAATCCAACATCAAATACCCGTGAGGTCGGCTCGTAGCATCTTCATAACTCCTCATAAATTCTTGTAGTCTTCCAGGATCTACTTGCCTTGCAAGCATAGAAATTTGCTGTTTATCTCTTGGTGACTTGAACAGCACAATATAATGGGCGTTTAGACTGATATTTCTCATTTCTTTGCCTTGATGGAATATATTTTGAACAATATAGATGATAGATAAATTCCGATGATGACTTCCTTTCGTAAAAAGATCAGAAATACATTTATCTTTGCCAGATTGAGCCATAAGGTCGTCCAATACGATCAAATTCCGTTGCGATACGTCCAAGTAATCTGCGTTGTCGATGTTTTCGGGGATGCCCTGATTAAACTCGATTCCAGGCATCGTTCTCATCATATCAAAATAGGAGGGTTGCCATTGACCATAACACCAAATGATACGTTGAGGAGGTGGACTTATAGTTTTCTGTGCGCTCTCTAGGAGAGATTTCACCCATACAGTCTTGCCGCTTTGTGTACACCCGGCTACGATACACGTAAAAGGATGCTGCAAAACTGCAGATTCATTAGCCGTCATGCGAATGTTGTCGGTTGGTTTTTGATCATGCACTTTTTGTTTGTGTCGATTTAAATTGAACGGTTTAGAGAAATATTTTCCACAGATATGACATGAATGAGACATGTTTACTCTATGACGAATAGTTAGATAATAAATCTTTCAAATAGAAACCGAGTTTATATAACTAGTATCTCGTAGCCAACTTCCTGGTCTCGGACCCAAGCTCCTTAGGCTTGCAGCCAGCTCCTTAGGCTCGGAGCTCCTTAGGCTCGGAGCTCCTTAGGGTCGGAGTCAGCTCCTTAGGCTCGGAGCCAGCTCTTTAGGCTCGAAGCCGAGCTCCTTAAGCTCGGAGCCGAGCTCGGAGCCAGCTCTTTAGGCTCGGAGCCGAGCTCCTAAGGCTCGGAGCCAAGTTCCTTAGGCTCGGAGCCGAGCTCCTAAGGCTAGGAGCCAAGCTTCTTAGGCTCAGAGCCGAGCTCCTTAAGCTCAGAGCCGAGCTTCTTAGGCTCGGAGCCGAGCTCCTTAGGCTTGCAGCCAGCTCCTGAGGCTCAGAGCCGAGCTCCTTAGGCTTGCAGCCAGCTCCTTAGGCTCAGAGCCGAGCTCCTTAGGCTCGGAGCCGAGCTCCTTAAGCTCGGAGCCAGCTCCTTAGGCTCGGAGCCGAGCTCCTTACGCTCAGCTCCTTAGGCTCGGAGCCAGCTCTTTAGGCTCGTAGCCGAGCTCCTTAAGCTCGGAGCCAAGCTTCTTAGGCTCGTACCCAAGCTTCTTAGGCTCGGAGCCGAGCTCCTTAGGCTCAGAGCCAGCTCCGGGCTCCTCAGACTCGGAGCCTTGTCTAAATTGCTTTCTCTCTTCCGATATAAGCTTCCTTATTGTTGTGTTTTACTCATTTGCTTCCAAACCGTCGAACAGAAATGATCAATCTTCTAAGGCACAAGCCATATCTTGAATTGTTGGGCACGTCCGAGCCTGATCAACAACAAGCACTACTGGAAACAGCAACCGCCGAACAAATACACTGCCTGTGTCTCTGTGTAGAAAACGTTATGAAAAGAAAATATTTAATGCCGAAGCATGTGATGAAGAAACTCCGACCTTACAAAAATGAAATGCTTAGGTTGGCAGATAGAGGAAAATGTGGAAGAAGAAAAAAACGGATACTCGTTCAACGTGGTGAAGGTTTCCTTGGACTATTACTAAGTCCTATTTTGGAAAGCCTGGCTGAACTTGTATAAAAGCCCTGTGACTACAATTTTTACATCATTTCAACAATGAACATCGAGAGTAAAATATCTCCGCGACATTGGCGCATTGAAGATATACTTTTGTATCTCATCAATAATGTCAAAAAAGCTACAGCAGAAACAATTCTACATTCTATTCTTATATCAAGCGATATATTAACTTGGAATCCTCAGGGGGAGATTGTTTATCATGGCAGAGACATTGCTGGTACTAACATCGACAACCTTTTACAATACGCACTTTTACCATACAACTCTCACATTCCTGAACCACGAGGGCTTGACCTGTTTACAAAAGGTTTAGTAGAAGCAGGGGTTAATAAAGATTTAAATTAATTAAAAATGAGCATTTATTGCCAAAAATGGCAAAGAAGGAACATGAAATGCCACAATCTGAGAGTGATGTTGAGAGAGAATCTGGTGAAGAGAACATGGAATCTGACAAGAGTGATAATGAAAGCGAATATGATGATAATGAGGATAATGATGGTGATGATAATGATGATGAGTCCGAGAAACTAGCTTGTAACCATTGTGGTGAAGAGACTGGTCACATTGTATACTTAATGAAGTGCCCAAGATGTTCGTGGAAAGATTTCTACTGGGGCAAAGACGCTCAATGTATGATATGTGATGAACAGTCACCTCTATTGTTTTCACATGTCATTGGTTTCTGCGAGCTATGTTCGTATGGTACGTCTAACACCAAGACGGGTGGAATGGAGTTCACACTTAAAATGGACAAATAAAATATGCAGCAGATTGGACCGAACGTGACCTAGCGCGAATGACTCCGGAAGCACGAGAGGATTATGAACGTTTTATATTGAGCGACCGACCAAAATATATTCCAATGAAGCCGGAAAAACTTGCAAAGTTATCCCCAGAAGATAGACAAGAATATGAGAACTCTTTAAAAATAACAAAAACACCTAGACGTTACGCTCTTAGAAGTAGACCGTACTAAATTTTGTAAAACGTTTTGAAGAAATAAATTTAAAAACTGAAATATTGTGTAATTTTTGCCGGCAAAGCCCGCTCTTTCCGCCCGCGCGAAAAGATCCGTGTACAAATATGTTGTACGTTAATATATGCATGCACCCGCAAAGCCACGCGCCTGATTTTAAGGTATACACTGGCGTTAAAAATAATCCCTATCTATCCATCGGGATACACTTAGTTATGCAAATTCGTATTGCCTTAATCCTCTTAATTACCTATACACCTCCTAATGACTTAGCAACGCATAACAACGCAAATTTGCAAAGTTTAAAACATGTTTATTAATACAAATAACAGACGATAGCGTCAAAAAATATTACAACTAAGACTGTTTGTTAAACTGTTCTACAAGTTTTTTCTCCAAGAATCCTTGATAAGCTTTCTTATGATCTGCCTCAAAACTTCTAAATCGTTCACCCGTCGCCTTCACATAATACATGTAACTCGGTGGGTACGAAAAAAAACGTTTCAGCTGTTGACTCGAGCGGGTCTTCTAATCTCCAATGAAACAAATAGTTCAGTATACATTGTAGTTCGTGGTTCTCAGTGTTCTGATGTAGTTCCATCAATGAATCGACAAACGTAGAATCTGGGTCTTTTTCCAGTTGCTGTAAATGTTCGAGTACATCTCTGTCAACCGCCAGTTTTAGTACCCTCATTGCTCAGCGAATTCGTTCCAAACCATACGCTTACCATTCACGCGTTCGATCGCTTGTAAACCATACATTTGCCATCGTTCGTTTTCGTTCATCATGAGGCAGTCATGTTGTCTTTGACTAGGATGACCGACTTGACAACCATTACAGGATTCCACACAAAGTCTTTGAACTTCATGTGCGACTGCATTCGCATATATTCCTTCCAATAAATTGTAAGATGCGGTTTTTCCGTGCAGACACTCCATCGTACAGCTTTCACAACGAAATGGCAATATGACTATAGCAAGCGTTGTATTTTGTACTGAAAATTCCGAGCTCTGCTTAATGACTGTTTCGGACATTTGGTCGCGTTGCCTGTCACATTTGGCCCAGGCTTTCCCGCGCTAATTGGTCGCGCTACCTGTCACATTTGGTTCAGGCCGGCCCAGAAAAGTGATATTTGGCCCAGGCGTGTCCGCGTTAATTGGTCGTGCTACCTGGCCCAGGGTTAGGGTTAGGGCCAGCAAAGTTACGTCACATATTTTGCATACTAATTACTTTCGGAGCAGCGTGACGTCATTGGCGGCATCCCTTTGGTCTCCATAGTGGGGGGTATTACTACTTGTCCATGTCTTTCTTGCTCTTATATTTATTTATTTCCATAGTTCAACTTGAATGAGAAATTTATTTATTAAAGAATTATCGGATCGGGATTGTTTATCAAAACTCGGATAGAATCAGATTCGGACTAGACAATTTCTGATCGGATTTTAACATTAGGCAATTGTCGGATTATAAACGTCCGCTCCGATGCACACCTCTAGTGTCAAGTACCCCTTTAATGCAATGTTTTGAAAGAAAGTTTGTAGCAATTGTAATAAAGGGCAAGATTGCAGTCTTGTAAACTTTCCTGGTAACTTTCCATGGGAGTTGTGAGCTAGACCGCTGCACCTCCCCTAAAATTTTTTTCCATCTCCCCCACTATTTTCACCAAAATCCGGCCTTGATTTGCATCTCTTTGCCTACTTCTAAAATTAGTCTATAATGGGAATTGTCTATTTACATGAACATAAGAGACTTTTTATTTGGCTTCCATTTCTGAATACTAAAGGTCTATAAACATTGTTATTTGTTATTAAGTTGTTTTGTGATACATTTTTAAAAATACCCTTTCAGGTCCCCCCCCCCCCCCGCCAGTTTCTCCTCAATGCTCCTCTGTACAATAAATGATGAGCGGTCCTTAAAGACCGTTTTCCACTAGGCGGAATTTTGCACGCGGAGCGGAATTTTTCATTGTCTCGTGATTTCTCTTGTGGAACAAATTAGAAAAGACAAAGAGATATTCCGCTCCATGCGGAAAATTCCGCCTAGTGGAAAACCGGCTTAAGAGACTTAGGATCAAAAGGATTCCGCGGGACATTGAATTTGTTTCTTTTTAATAATAAATGATAAAATATACGCAAACATATATAGACTTATTCAAACAATAATTTTACCGAATTCGCCAACTTGAATATACTGTCCTCGTGGTCGCCACTACATTGTTCTTACAGAACGTTCTACTTCTAATTACTCTCTCACACTCCCCCATTGATTGATATAACCTCATCGATCAACGGCATAATGTCAACAAATTCTTAATAACATAATAATAGCTAATCTTCTATACTGGAATATTAAAGGTTCAAAATGTTAACAGTTCAACTTAGCTGTTATAGCCACTGCCTACGTAGTTCATCTGCTGCGACGGCTGCCTTTCTTCTTGGTTTTAATGTTTCAACTGTTTCCTCTGGATCGTCTTTCTTCTTGGATGGGTTTTCTCTTTCAGCGTCTTCGTTTTCTGCGTCATTAATCTCCAACGGGATCAGCGCCTGTATTGGTCTTCTTAGTCTGCTAGGTTTCATTCCCTTGCTACGAATCTTGACTGCCGCTCCTCTGACTTGATCATCCTTACCAGTAATCAG
>CACRXK020013585.1:0-13896 GCA_902702795.2 Paramuricea clavata
CACTTACCTTCTTCCCATGGGTATGCAGATGACACTCAACTTTATTTATCTTTCCGTCCTGAGTCACCCGTTGTCCAAGACCAAGCTATTCAAACTATTAATAATTGCATCGTCGAAGTTCGTGCTTGGTAAGTTTCACATAAATTAATGTTCAATGACACTAAAACGGAATTCTTGATAATTGGAACTCGCCAGCAGCTGTCTAAGGTTACAATCGACTCGATTGAAGTTGGTGATGCTGATATAAAACCTGTACAAGAAGTCCGAAATCTAGGTTCGTGGTTTGACGAACATATGTCGATGAATGTCCGTGTGGGCAAGGTTTGCAGCAAAGCATTTAGGGGCTTGTACAACATCCGACAAATAAGGAAGTTTCTTTCCATCGAATCAACTAAAACGCTCGTACATGCCTTTGTGACGTCACACTTGGACTACTGCAATTCTCTCTTGTTCGGCATTCCCCAATACCAACTTCAGCGTCTTCAACGAGTTCTCAATGCCGCTGCTAAAGTGACGTGTCTTATACCAAGATGTGCTCATATTACCCCTGTCCTGATGCACCTTCACTGGCTGCCTGTCAAGTTTCGCGTTGATTTTAAAATTGCACTTCTGGTATATAAAGCCCTCCACGGGATGGCGCCAGGCTACATTATGGAACTGTTGTTAGAAAAACCGAACTGCTGTTACCAACTGAGATCTGATGATCAGGGACTACTTTTTATCCCAAAAACTAGAGCCAAGACTCTTGGTGATCGAGCATTTGTGCATGCAGCTCCGTCAATTTGGAACATGTTACCTTCTGGTATTAGAAATAGTAAAACAATTGACTGTTTTAAATCTCAATTAAAGACTTTCCTTTTTAAGAAAGCTTTCGATTCTAACTTTTAGATTTATAGACACCTATACCTTAATTCTTAATATTTTAGCTACTTGTATATAGTATAACTTCATTGTTGTAAAGCGCTTTGGAATATTTTATATAATTTAAGCGCTGTATAAATCCTTATATATTATTATTATTATATTATTATATTATTTCAGACAGAGTAAATAGAGTCACTGGACTAGTACCGAGATTTTCTGACAAGTCCAGAGTATCATGGTCCATTTCAGCAGATAGTTTTGGCCCAATGCTCACGAAGAAGTCATTAAAGGCCTCCGCTATCATTAAATTATCAGAAATAATAGTGTCGCCTATTTTTAATTGGGGAATGTTGTTTGCTTTAAAATTCCTACCCTTTAGTCTGAGCACAATCCTCAAATTTGTCGCAAAAATACCTCTTTTTGGCTTTGTACAATTCAGAGTTAACTTTATCATTGCGAGTGTCTTTATACTTCGCCCAGTGTAATTGGGAATTAAATTTAACCGCTTTCTTTTTGTGAAAATCTCTTGCTTTCATCAGATTTTTGATATTTGGAGTAATCCAAGGAAGTGAGATGCCTCGGATTCTCATGCATCTAAATGTGCATGTCAATTAAATATTTGCAAGTAAAAGGATTTCCATAGTTGCCAACATGAGTTTGAATTTTCATATTGTGCCACATTTTCCCATGGCATCTGTGATAGATCATTAAGAAAGTCCGTAGCATTGAAGTTTTTAAAGTTCCGGACATATCTAACATTTTGTCGAGATTTTGGAGTAAAAAAATTTCTAACGGCAAAAATCAAACTGTGATCGGATATACCAAGATGAATACCGTATTTACTCGTTTAAGCGCCGCGTCGCTCTTTAAATTTTCAGAGCTTCAGGTGCGGCGCTCATTCGGGGGCGGCGTTCAATCGGGGGCGGCGCTCTTTAAAAAATATTTTATTTGTGAATTATGACAAGAACTTTTAACTATAAAATAGACAAGTTTTAAAAGGTTTTTGTTACTAAATGTTCCCATTTTGACGGCTGAAAACTTTTACACTGTTTAGTGCGGCGCTCATTCGGGGGCGGCGCTCTTTAAAAAAATTTGATCTCAAATGCGGCGCTCATTTGGGGGCGGCGCTCAATCGGGGGCGGCGCTCCGGATTTTACAATATTTTCTTTCTTGTTAGTAAAAATCAAATCGATCAAGGTTGCTGACGTTCTTGTTACCCTTGTGGGTTCGTTAATTAACTGCTCAAGCTGGTAGACGCATGAAAGAAATTGCAGTCTACGCGTGTGAGCATCTGGAAGAAATTTACTAACATCACAATTTCGATCACCCATAAGTAATAATTCTTTGTTTTCCAAGTCACATCTACGTACTAAGAAAATTTTCAAATTCGTCAAACAGGCGAGTATCTGAGCCAGGGGCTCTATACCATGTAGTTACTAAGAATGGCCTGCTGCATGGCCTACTAACTTCCACACATAACATTTCCAACGAGCATGCCGTTTGTAAGTCATTCCGTTCGCTAAAAGGAAAGTCTCCCGAATATACATCAATACACCGCCTCCGTGTCTGTTGCGATCTTTTCGAATTAGGTGAAAACCACTAACGCCTATTTCATCATCACGTTCTACTCTATTTCATGGCCCTTGTAGCAAAGAGTTTAATTTGCGCAACCCCGAAAAGTGTGTTCTAAGAATCTACGGTCAAATAGACGTTCGGTTCATACCTATTCTTGCACAGTCAGGCCATTACTGGCTATAATATAGCTGGTTTTTCGGGATGTGTAATCGAAAAAAAATTATGTTGTATTATGCTGTTTTGTATCTCGCATTATTCTCACGTTCTATGCCCCTGTCGCATAGACTTGAATTAGCGGCAATCTAAAAATTCTATATTAGGAATCTAAACACGTTCCAGAGCAAAGTGTGATATTAATTCTATTTACTTAAAAAAAATGGACAAAACACCTCATGTGAGATAAATGTCCACAAATGTAAAATCTCATAATATCTTATACTAAAAGTTAACATTTTGGTGTAATTTTGCCAAAAAATATTACGTGTTCCAAAAAAGTTCAGAAAATATGAATATTTTTAATAGGTTTGAGCGTAATAAAACTAATGAAGAGATTTTGGTCATTTTAAAAGCACTAGTCACCGATTAGCATATTAATTGTTGGTTTGGATGAGTCCAAACCAATATTAACACGAAAAGACACTAGATGATTTTCATAATGGCATTGTCACTGATATGTTGAAACCACATTTTTACATAGCTCATAAAATAGGGATATTTTCAAGTATTTTAAATGTTGGTTTGGAGAAGTCCAAGCTAGTATTCCAAAGATACTAAATATGAATTCTTAAACAGCAGTTGTCACCGATTTGTCTAGACCACATTTTGACATAGTTGATAAATTAGGAATATTTTGCAAACATATTAATAGTTGGTTTGGGTAAATCCACGCCAATGTGAATGGACACTAAAAAGGTCGTTTTTCAAAGCAGATGTCACCGGCATGTCGAGACCACATTTGCACATGGCTAATAAATTAGGAATATTTTGCAGATATATTAATAGTTGGTTTCGATAAATTGACGCCAACATGAAAAGACACTAAATAGGTCATTTTTCAAAGCAGTTGTCACCAACATGTCGAGACCACATTCGCACATGATTGATAATATATATTATTGGATTCTGCTGAGCCCAATATGGCAAAATATTAAGTAGAGACTTCAATATTGGGCGAGACCGAAGGTCGAGCCTAATATTGAAGTCGAGACTTAATATTGTCCCATATTGGGAAACGATTAATCCAATAGCAGTTTTATTATATCGAACAAAACAATTCTAGAACAAAAATTGTCAATATTAAAGCGATAAAGTAAATACAGCGAGACTAACACAGCGACAACATTACCACATATATCGGCGGCGAAATTTGCTTAAATAACTAAAAAAAAGTTAATAAGCCTGTTTTAACAAATATGTGTGCATAAATAAACTCAATTCCATGTATGTTTAAAGAAAATTTGACCTAATTTTTACGAAAAAAATAATATTACTAACTTCCAGGCTGTTGCAAACAAATAAATTTCGCCGAAGACCAGTTTTCCCCCGCTTTTATAATTTTAAACAAAACTGGTAGAAAAACTGTATTAATGTCCCAAATTCTTTTGATTATTCTACCATATCTTTTGTCGTATGTTTGAAATTGACAAAACATCTGAATATGGTTGAAAAACCATAAAAAAGCCACAATTCGCACTGTCCAATAGGCTCCTATCCAATATCGTAAAATATTGGATCGGTACGTGACCGGTTGGTTAAGTGCGCGTGAGTGTATAATAAATTAGGAATATTTTGGAAAACATATTAATAGTCGGTTTGGATAAATCGAAGCCAACATGAAAAGACACTAAAAAGGATGTTTTTCAAAGCAGATGACACTGACATGTCCCGACCACATTTGCACATGGTTGATAAATAAGGAACATTTTGCAAATATATTAATAGTTGGTTTGGATAAATCGACGCCAACATGAAAAGACATTAAAATGGTCATTTCCAAAAGCAGATGTCACCGACATTTCTAGATCACTCTTGCACATGGTTGATAAATTAGGAATATTTTGCGGACACACTAATAGTTGGTTTGGATAAATCGAAGCCAACATGAAAAGACACTAAATGGGCCATTTTTCAAAGCAGATGTCACCAACATGTCGAGACCACATTAGCACATGGCTGATAAACTAGGAATATTTAGCGAACATATTAATAGTTGGTTTGGATAAATCCACGCCAAAATCAAAAGACATTAAAAAGGTTGTTTTTCAAAGCAGATGTCACCGACATGTCGAGACCACATTTGCACATGGTTGATAAATAAGGAACATTTGCAATTACATTATTAACACTTTGAGGACAATGTTCGTCACTCTGAGGACAAGGTTCTTCACTCTGAGGACAAGGTTCCTCACTCTGAGCACAAGGTTCCTTACCCTTAGGACAAGGTTCTTCACACTGAGGACAAAGTTCCTCACTCTGAGGACAAGATTCTTCACACTGAGGACAAGTTCCCTCACTCTGACGTCAGGTTCCACACACTGAGGACCTTTTTCCTCACTCTGAAGGCAGGTTCCTCACTCTAAGGACAAGGTTCCTCACCCTGAGGACAAGGTTCCTCACTCTGAAGCCAGGTTCCTCACTCAAAAGACAAGGTTTCTCACTCTGAGGGCAAGGTTCCTCACTCTGAGGACAAGATTCTTCACACTGAGGACAAGTTCCTCACTCTGAGGACAAGGTTCTCCACATTGAGGACAAGGTTCTTCATTCTCAGGACAAGGTTCCTCACTCTGAGGACAAGGTTCTTCACACTGAGGACAAGTTTCCTCACTCTGACGTCAGGTTCCACACACTGAGGGCAAGGTTCCTCACTCTGAAGGCACGTTCCTCACTCTAAGGACAAGATGCCTCACCCTGAGGACAAAGTTCCTCACTCTGAAGCCAGGTTCCTCACTCAAAAGACAAGGTTTCTCACTCTGAGGGCAAGGTTCCTCACTCTGAGGACAAGGTTCCTCACTCTGAGGACAAGGTGCAACACTTTGAGGACAAGGTTCCTCATTCTGAAATCAGGTTCCTCACACTGAGGATAAGGTTCCTCACCCTGAGGACAAGGTTCCTCACTCTGAAGGCAGGTTCCTCACTCTGAGGACAAGCTTCCTTACTCTCAGGACAAGGTTCCTCACTCTGAAGGCAGGTTCCTCACTGTGAGGACAAGGTTCCTCTCTCTGACTACAAGGTTCCTCACACTGAAAACAAGGTTCCTCACTCTGAGAACAAAGTTCCTCACTTTGAGGACAAAGGCTCCTCACACTGAGGACAAGGTTCCTCACACTGAGGACAAGGTTCCTCACTCTCAGGACAAGGTTCCTCATTCTGAAGCCAGGTTACTCACACTGAGGACGAGTTTCCTCACATTGAAGACAAGTTTTCTCACACTGAGGACAAGGTTCCTCACATTGAGGACAAGGTTCCACACTCTGAGACCAAGGTTCCTCCCTCTGAGGACAAGGTTCCTCACACTGAGTAAACTGTTCCTCACTGTGAGAACAAGTTTCCTCACCCTGAGGACAAGGTTCCTCACTCTGAGAACAAGGTTCCTCACTCTGAGGACAAGGCTCCTCACTCTGAGGACAAGGTGCCACACTCTGAGGACAAGGTTCCTCACTCTGAAGGCAGGTTCCTCACTCTGAGGACAAGGTTCCTCACTCTGAGAACAAGGTTCCTCACTCTGAGGACAAGGGTCTTCACTCTGAGGACAAGGTGCCACACTCTGAGGACAAGGTTCCTCACTCTGAAGGCAGGTTCCTCACTCTGAGGACAAGGTTCCTCACTCTCAGGACAAGGTTCCTCACTCTGAAGGCAGGTTCCTCACTCTGAGGACAAGGTTCCTCACTCTGACTACAAGGTTTCTCACACTGAGGACAAGGTTCCTCACTCTGAGAACAAGGTCCCTCACTTTGAGGAAAAAGGCTCCTCACACTGAGGACAAGGTTCCTCGCACTGAGGACAAAGTTCCTCCCTCTGAGAATAAGGTTCGTCCCTCTGAGGCAAGTTTCATCACTTTGAGGAGAAGGTTCCTTACACTGAGGACAAGGTTCCTCACTCTGAGAACAAGGTTCCTGACCCTGAGGACAACGTTCCTCATTCTGACGACAAGGTTCTTCACACTGAGAACAAGGTTCCTCACTCTGAGAACAAGGTTACGCACTTTGAGGAAAAAGGCTCCTCACACTGAGAACAAGGTTCCTCACACTGAGGACAAAGTTGCTCTCTCTGAGAACAAGCTTCCTCTCTCTGAGGACAAGGTTCATCACTCTGAGGACAAGGTTCCTCACACTGAGAACAAGTTTCCTCACTCTGAGAACAAGGTTACTCACTCCGAGCACAAGGTTCCTCATTCTGAGGACAAGGTTCCTCACTCTGAGGACAAGGTTCCTCACTCTGAAGGCAGGTTCCTCACTATAAAAACGATGTTCCTCACTCTGAGGGCAAGGTTCCTCACTCTGAGCAGGATTTACCTCACTCTGAGGACAATGTTCCACACTCTGAGGACAAGGTTCCTCACTCTGAAGTCAGGTTCCTCACACTGAGGACAAGGTTCCTCACTCTGAGTACAAGGTTCCTCACTCTGAGGACAAGGTTCCTCACCCTGAGGACAAGGTGTCACACTCTGAGGACAAGGTTCCTCATTCTGAAGTCAGGTTCCTCACACTGGGGACAAGGTTCCTCACCCTGAGGACAAGGTTCCTCGCTCTGAAGGCAGGTTCCTCACTCTAAGGACAAGGTTCCTCACTCTCAGGACAAGGTTCCTCACTCTGAAGGCAGGTTCCTCACTCTGAGGACAAGGTTCCTCACTCTGACTACAAGGTTCCTCACACTGAGGACAAGGTTCCTCACTCTGAGAACAAAGTTCCTCACTTTGAGGAAAAAGGCTCCTCACACTGCGGACAAGTTTCATCACACTGAGGACAAAGTTTCTCACTCTGAGAACAAGGTTCGTCCCTCTGAGGCAAGTTTCATCACTTTGAGGACAAGGTTCCTTACACTGAGGACAAGGTTCCTCACTCTGAGAACAAGGTTCCTCACTCTGAGGACAACGTTCCTCATTCTGACGACAATGTTCCTCTCACTGAGAACAAGGTTCCTCACTCTGAGAACAAGGTTACTCACTTTGAGGAAAAAGGCTCCTCGCACTGAGGACAAGGTTCCTCACACTGAGGACAAAGTTACTCTCTCTGAGAACAAGGTTCCTCACTCTGAGGAAAGGTTCATCACTCTGAGGACAAGGTTCCTCTCACTCAGAACAAGTTTCCTCACTCTGAGAACAAGGTTACTCACTCCGAGGACAAGGTTCCTCATTCTGAGCCAAGGTTCCTCACTCTGAGGACAAGGTTCCTCACTCTGAAGGCAGGTTCCTCACAGTAAAAACAATGTTCCTGAATCTGAGGGCAAGGTTCTTCACTCTGAGCAGAATTTTCCTCACTCTGAGGACAATGTTCCACACTCTGAGGACAAGGTTCCTCACTGTGAAGTCAGGATCCTCACACTGAGGACAAGGTTCCTCACTCTGAGTACAAAGTTCCTCGCTCTGAAGGCAGGTTCCACACTCTGAGGACAAGGTTCCACGCTCTGAGGACAAGGTTCCACACTCTGAGAACAAGGTCCTCACTCTGAAGTCAGGTTCCTCACATTGGGGACAAGGTTTCTCACTCAGAGAACAAGGATCCTCTATCTGAAGGCACGTTCCTAAGTCTGGGAACAAGGTTCCTCACTCCGAGGACAAGGTACCTCAGTCTGAAGGCAAATTTCTCACACTGAGGACGAGGTTCCTCACTCTGAGAGCAAGGTTCCTCACTCTGAGGAGAAGGTTCCTTACTCTGAGGACAAAGTTCCTCACTCTGAGGACAAGGTTCCTCACTCTGAGGACAAGGTTCCTCACTCTGAGGACAACGTTCCTCATTCTGACGACAAGGTTCCTCACAGAGAGAACAAGGTTCCTCACTCTGAGAACAAGGTTACTTACTTTGAGGAAAAAGGCTCCTCACACTGAGGACAAGGTTCCTCACACTGCGGACAAAGTTACTCTCTCTGAGAACAAGGTTCCTCACTCTGAGGACAAGGTTCATCACTCTGAGGACAAAGTTCCTCTCACTGAGAACAAGTTTCCTCACTCTGAGAACAAGGTTTCGCACTCCGAGGACAAGGTTCCTCATTCTGAGGAGAAGGTTCCTCACTGTGAGGACAAGGTTCCTCACTCTGAAGGCAGGTTCCTCACAGTAAAAACAATGTTCCTCACCTGAGGGCAAGGTTCCTCGCTCTGAGCACAATTTTCCTCACTCTGAGGACAAGGTTCCGCACTCTGAGGACAAGGTTCCTCACTCTGAAGTCAGGATCCTCACACTGAGGACAAGGTTCCTCACTCTGAATACAAAGTTCCTCACTCTGAAGGCAGGTTCCACACTCTGAAGACAAGGTTCCACACTCTGAGAACAAGGTCCTCACTCTGAAGTCAGGTTCCTCACATTGGGGACAAGGTTCCTCACTCTGAGGACAAGGATCCTCTATCTGAAGGCACGTTCCTAAGTCTGAGGACAAGGTTCCTCACTCCGAGGACAAGGTACCTCACTCTGAAGGCAAATTACTCACACTGAGGACGAGGTTCCTCACTCTGAGGACAAGGTTCCTAACTCTGAGGAGAAGGTTCCTCACTATGACGACAAAGTTCCTCACTCTGAGGACAAGGTTCCTCACCCTGAGGACAAGGTTCCTCACTCTGTGGACAAGGTTCCTCACTCTGCGGAATGTGTTCCTCACTCTGAGGACAAGGTTTCTCACTGTGAGGAGAAGGTTCCTCACTCGGACGACATGGTTCCTCATTCTGAGGACAAGGTTCGTCACTATGAGGAACAGGTTCCTCACTCTGAGGACAAGGTTCCTAACTCTGAGACAAGGTTCCTCCCTCTCAGGACAAGATTTCTCACTCGGATGGCAGGTTCCTCACTCTGAGGACAAGGTTCCTCACTCTGAGGACAAGGTGCCAGACTCTGAGGACAAGGTTCCTCATTCTGAAGTCAGGTTTCTCACCCTGAAGACCAAGTTCCTCACTCGGAGGACAAGGTTCTTCACTCTGAGGACAAGGTTCGTCACTCTGAGGACAAGGTTCCTCATCCTAAGACAAGGTTCCTCACGCTGAGGACAAGGTTCCTCACTCTGAGGACAAGGTTCCTCGCTCTGAAGGCACGTTCCTCACACTGAGAATAAGGTTCCTCACCCTGAGTAGAAGGTTCCTCACTCTGAGCACAAGGTTCCCCATACTGAGGACAAAGTTCCTCACTCTGAGGACAAGGATCCTCACTCTGAGGACAAGGTTCCTTACTCTGATGACAAGGTTCCTCACTCTGAGGAAAATGTTCCTCACTCTGAGGACAAGGTCCCTCAATCTGAGGACAAGGTCCCTCACTGTGAGGACAAAGTTCCTCACTCTGAGGACAAGGTTCCTCATCCTAAGACAAGGTTCCTCACTCTGAGGACAAGGTTCCTCACTCTGAGGACAAGGTTCCTCAATCTGAAGGCAGGTTCCTCACACTGAGGACAAGGTTCCTCACCCTGAGTACAAGGTTCCTCACTTTGAGCACAAGGTTCCCCACACTGAGGACAAGGTGCCTCACGCTCAGGACAAGGTTCCTCACTCTGAGGACAAGGGTCCTCGCACTGAGGAAAAGGTTTCTCACTCGGAGAACAAGTTTCCTCACTCCGAGGACAAGGTTCCTCACTCTGAGAACAAGGTTTCTCACACTGAGGACGAGTTTCCTCACTCTGAGGACAAGGTTTCTCACACTGAGGACAAGGTTCCTCACATTGAGAACAAGGTTCCACACTCTGAGGACAAGGTTCCTGACTCTGAGGAAAAGGTTCCTCACTCTGAGGACAAGGTTCCTCACTCTGAGGACAAGGTTCCTCACTCTGAAGGCAGGTTCCTCACACTGAGGACAATGTTCCTCACCCTGAGTACAACGTTCCTAACACTGAGCTCAAGGTTTCTCACACTGAGGACAAGGTTCTTCACTCTCAGGACAAGGTTCCTCACTCTGAAGGCAGGTTACTCACACTGAGGACGAGTGTCCTCACTCTGAGGACAAGGTTTCTCACACTGAGGACAGGTTCCTTACATTGAGGACAAGGTTCCTCACTCCGAGGACAAGATTCCTCACTTTGAGGACAAGGTTCCTCACTCTGAGGACAAGGTTCCCCACTCTGAGGACAAGGTTCCTCACTCTGAGGGCAAGGTTCCTCACCCTGAGGACAAGTTTCGTCCCTCTGATGACGAGGTTTCTCACTCTGAGGACAAGGTTCATCACTCCGAGGACAAGGTTGCTCATTGTCAGGACAAGGTTCCTCACTCTGAGGGAAAGGTTACTCACTCTCAGGAGAAGGCTTCTCACTCTGAGGACAAGGTTGCTCACTCTAAGGACAAGGTGCCACACACTGAGGACAAGGTTCCTCATGCTGAAGTCAGGTTCTTCACACTGAGGACAAGGTACCACACTTTGAGGACAAGGTTCCTCACTCTGAGGACAACGTTCCTCCCTCTCAGGACAAGGTTGCTCACTCCGAAGGCAGGTTCCTCGCTCTGAGGACAAGGTTCCTCACTCTGCCTACAAGGTTCCTCACACTGTGGACAAGGTTCCTCACTCTGAGGACAAAGGTTCCTCACATTGAGGACAAAGTTGCTCTCTCTCAGAAAAAGGTTCCTCACTCTGAGGACAAGTTTCATCACTCTGAGGACAAAGTTCCTCACACTGAGAACAAGGTTCCTCACTCTGAGAACAAGGTTACTCACTCTGAGGACAAGGTTCCTCATTCTGAGGACAAGGTTCCTCACTCTGAGGGCAAGGTTCCTCACTCTGACCACAATTTTCCTCACTCTGACGACAAGGTTCCTCACTCTGAGGACAAGGTACCTCACTCTGAAGGCAAATTCCTTACATTGAGGACGAGGTTCCTCACTCTGAGGACAAGGTTCCTCACTCTAAGGAGAAGGTTCCTCACTCTGAGGACAAAGTTCCTCAGTCTGAGGACAAGGTCCCTCACTCTGAGGAGAAGGTTCCTCACTCTGGGGACAAGGTTCCACACTCTGCGGAATGTGTTCCTCACTCTGAGGACAAAGTTTCTCACTCTGAGGACAAGGTTCCTCACTCTGAGGACAAGGTTCCTCACTCTGAGGACAAGGTTCCTCACTATGAGGACAAGGTTCCTCACTCTGAAGGCAGGTTCCTCACACTGAGGACAATGTTCCTCACCCTGAGTACAACGTTCCTAACACTGAGCTCAAGGTTCCTCACACTGAGGACAAGGTTCCTCACTCTCAGGACAAGGTTCCTCACTCTCAGGACAAGGTTCCTCACTCTCAGGACAAGGTTCCTCACTCTGAAGGCAGGTTACTCACACTGCGGACGAGTTTTCTCACTATGAGGACAAGGTTTCTCACACTGAGGACAAGGTTCCTCACATTGAGCACAAGGTTCCTCACTCCGAGGACAAGATTCCTCACTCTGAGGACAAGGTTCCTCACTCTGAGGACAAAGTTCCCCAATCTGAGGGCAAGGTTTCTGACTCTGAGGACAAGTTTCGTCCCCCTGATGACGAGGTTTCTCACTCTGAGGACCAGGTTCGTCACTCCGAGGACAAGGTTGCTCATTCTCAGGATAAGGTTCCTCACTCTGAGCGCAAGGTTACTCACTCTGAGGACAAGGCTTCTCACTCTGAGGACAAGGTTCCTCACTCTAAGGACAAGGTGCCACACACAAAGGACAAGGTTCCTCATTCTGAAGTCAGGTTCTTCACACTGAGGACAAGGTACCTCACTTTGAGGACAAGGTTCCTCACTCTGAGGACAAGGTTCCTCCCACTCAGGACAAGGTTGCTCACTCCGAAGGCAGGTTCCTCACTCTGAGGACAAGGTTCCTCACTCTGCCTACAAGGTTCCTCACACTGTGGACAAGGTTCCTCACTCTGAGGACAAAGGTTCCTCACCCTGAGAACAAAGTTGCTGTCTTTCAGAAAAAGGTTCCTCACTCTGAGGACAAGTTTCATCACTCTGAGGACAAGATTCTTCACTCTGAGGACAAGGTTCCCCACTCTGAGGACAAAGTTCCTCACCCTGAGGGCAAGGTTCCGCACCCTGAGGACAAGTTTCGTCCCTCTGGTGACGAGGTTTCTCACTTTGAGGACAAGGTTCGTCACTCCGAGGACAAGGTTGCTCATTCTCAGGACAAGGTTCCTCACTCTGAGGGAAAGGTTACTCACTCTGAGGAGAAGGCTTCTCACTCTGAGGACAAGGTTCCTGACTCTAAGGACAAGGTGCCACACACTGAGGACAAAGTTCCTCATTCTGAAGTCAGGTTCTTCACACTGAAGACAAGGTACCTCACTTTGAGGACAAGGTTCCTCACTCTGAGGACAAAGTTCTTCCCTCTCAGGACAAGGTTGCTCACTCCGAAGGCAGGTTCCTCACTCTGAGGACAAAGTTCCTCAGTCTGAGGACAAGGTTCCTCACTCGGAGGACAAGGTTCCTCACTCTGAGGACAAGGTGCCACACTCTGAGGACAAGGTTCCTCATTCTGAAGTCAGGTTCCTCACACTGAGGACAAGGTTCCTCACCCTGAGGACAAGGTTCCTCACTCTGAAAGCAGGTTCCTCACTCTGAGGACAAGGTTCCTCACCCTGAGGACAAGGTTACTCACTCTGAGGACAAGGTTGCACACCATGAGGACAAGGTTCCTCATTCTGATGGCAGGTTCCTCACTCTGAGGACAAGGTTCCACACTCTCAGGACAAGGTTTTTCACTCTGACCACAACGTCCGTAACACTGAGGACAAGGTTCCTCGCTGTGAGAACAAGCTTTCTCACTTTGAGGACAAAGGCTGCTCACACTGAGGACAAGGTTCCTCGCACTGAGGACAAAGTTCCTCCCTCTGAGAATAAGGTTCGTCCCTCTGAGGCAAGTTTCATCACTTTGAGGAGAAGGTTCCTTACACTGAGGACAAGGTTCCTCACTCTGAGAACAAGGTTCCTGACCCTGAGGACAACGTTCCTCATTCTGACGACAAGGTTCTTCACACTGAGAACAAGGTTCCTCACTCTGAGAACAAGGTTACGCACTTTGAGGAAAAAGGCTCCTCACACTGAGGACAAGGTTCCTCACACTGAGGACAAAGTTGCTCTCTCTGAGAACAATCTTCCTCTCTCTGAGGACAAGGTTCATCACTCTGAGGACAAGGTTCCTCACACTGAGAACAAGTTTCCTCACTCTGAGAACAAGGTTACTCACTCCGAGCACAAGGTTCCTCATTCTGAGGACAAGGTTCCTCACTCTGAGGACAAGGTTCCTCACTCTGAAGGCAGGTTCCTCACTATAAAAACGATGTTCCTCACTCTGAGGGCAAGGTTCCTCACTCTGAGCA
>CACRXK020013587.1:0-13893 GCA_902702795.2 Paramuricea clavata
TCGTAAAGTGTCCGCCACTGGTCTTTTCATTAAAATTCTCAAAAGTTAAATGTCAGTATATGCTGTTTCTTTTGAAATCTACATCTTTTTTAAGCTCTTCGACATGCAGCAACGATCAAAAATACATCATGTTGAATGTTTTCTTTATGGCATTACGCTAACAATCAAATGTTTTCAATTTTTAGTGCTTAGAAACAAGGTTATAAAAACTGAAAAACACAGAAAAAAAGGAGGAAAAACACTTTTTGCAACTGTGTGATCAGGCCTTCTGGTAATTTTACCAATTTAAGGAATTTTAAGGAAATCTGAGGAATTTTCGAACTTTTTCTAAGGAATTCGAAAATTTATTGTGAGAGCACTGATTTTATTCTATTTTGCAAATTAGGGAAAGAAAATAGCTTTAAAATAGTATATTTTATCCCTATTTGAAAAATGTGGCATTTTTAAAAATGTGAAATAGGTTTAAAATAGTCTATTTTATTCTGTTTTACGTATTCTGAAAAATAAATAGCTTTAAAATACTATATTTTATATCTATTTTAATTTATGTAATTTTCTGCTCGTGTAAAATATGTTTAAAATAGTCTATTTTATTGTTATTTTGCTAACTATGAAAGAAAGATAGGATTAAAATAGTATATTTTATTCCTGTTTGAAATTTGTGCATTTAACTTGCAATGTAAAATAGGATTTAAACAGGCTATTTTATTGTATAGTAAAGTATAGTATATTTTATATCTATTTTAATTTCTGCTTTTTAGTGAAGTAAAATAGAATTTAAATAGGCTATTTTAAACCTATTTTTTCCCTGAAGCTCTGGAAAATAGTATTAAAATATGCGATTTTATTTGTATTATCTATAAAAATAGGAATAAAATAAAATAAAACATTAATAAAATATGGCTCTTTCTTTGGGTGAAATATTATGATAGGATTAAAATAGGGTTGCTTCTGAATAAAATAGCATAAAAATAGGGGTGATATTAATAAACTAGTTTTAAAATAGCAATATAATATAGTTATTTTCGCAAGGAATTTAAATCTGCTATTCATTGGCATGATTTCTTACAACACACTCAGCATTAGAATATTTTTTTAAAAAGAGAAAAGCTAGGCTTAATCAGATAAACGAAATAAAACGAAATAAACGAAATAAACATATTTTCCATATTTCAGACAATATATTTCGATGTTATTTCTTTATGTTAAAGATATTTTTTAAACATTTTAGCTCCCAATATGTCAGATGTACCATGGGAAAACGAAGAGAAACGAAACTACATTTGTATGCAAAATATTATCATTGATGTTGTCAGTGAAGGATTGAGGAAAGTTTTTAAAAACGAATGGAATGTTCGTTATCAGGCAAGTTTCGGAGCATGGGATGACACCAGTGTAAGTGGACTGCAGTTGTTTAATCGGGAAAATGCACGATCAAGACCATTCAAGAACATGTACCAGGCAAAATTTCAACATGGAGATACAAATCAATGGGATTGCACTGTGCTTTTTGACGCAATTCTGTACTCAAACGCGATTGGTAAATCAAGCCTTAAACCAGCAATTAAGACTGAAGTGGACAATATTCGAAGTATGCGAAATAAAATTATGCATGCTGAAGAAACTACCCTATCTGATGCTGACTTCCAAACCATGATCAGTGATCTCGAAAAGGCATTTAAAGCCCTCAGTGTTCCAATTAATGATATCACGCAAATGAAAATGAAGAGAAACCTTTACAAATCGTTTAAAGTTTTACCTTCAAAGCCAACCCACGAAGTTGTTTACCGTTCTGAGAAGGTTAAGGATATACAACAAGAACTCCAGACGTTACGCATTGATAGCGACAGTAAACTTACATATTTCTATATTTCCGGAAATCCCGGAAGTGGAAAATCGCAGCTATCCCGGCAACTGGGAGAGGATTTGTTCAAGGACGTAAACTTTGAAACACAGGCAACATTTGTAATGACTCTGCACGCAAAAGATTTAAACACTCTCCTTCACTCGTATGAAGATTTTTGCCGACGTCTAAATTGTTCTGAGAGTGTATTGAGAAATGTAATCAATTCATCCAAAACAAACAAAGAAAAGATCGAAGATTTAAGATCACTGATTGAAAGCAGAATCAAGAACTGGAAAAGGTGGTGGATTATAGTAGACAATGTGGAAAATCTCGAGGATATTGCAGCCTTACTACCTCAAATTGGCAGTGAAGTCTGGAGTAATGGTCAAATTATATTGACAATTCAGAATACAAATGCAATCCCTTCTGACAGTCAGTTCACTAGGCATATTTCACTCAGTCGTGGCATGAAAGATCAAGAGTGTCGTCAGTTACTTTCCATATTATCAGGAACTGACGCTAATGATCCATTATTTGATGAAGTTGCTGAGAAGTTAGATCACCAACCTTTGGCTATGGCTGCCGCAGCTGTATACTTCAAGAAAGTCATCCAGACAAAATGTTGTCCAAGGTTTTCGTGGCAAGATTATTTAGAGAAGTTAAAAGGTAAAAGAAAAGTCACAGAAGAACAGCTTCGCCAAACCAGTTCAGCCTATCCATTCACCATGTCTGCGGCGGTCTCCCTAGCTGTTGAAAAATCTGCGGAAAACAATTTTATTTTAAATCACACATTCAATCTTTTTTCTCTGATCTCCTTTGAACCGTTACCTGTTGATATTATTGTCGAATACGTTCAGGAACTTGATACAAACTATGATAAAGAGGAAATTTATTTGGCATTGAAGCATTGTTCGCTTTTTCTTCTTACTGAAACTGAAACTGAAGATTGCGATGTCTCGCTACATCGTGTTGTCCATGAAGCAACTAAGTTGTTAAGTGATTGCCAAGAATCGGAAGCTTCATCTTATTCCCAGAGTGGGATTCCTAATGAAAGAGTGAATGTTGGCGCTGCAATTACAGTTCAAAATGTTCTAAAAGCACTTTATCATTTCCATCACAGGGACGATCAAATCAAAATGATTCCCCATTTGAAGGCATTTAATACAGCAATGAAAAAACGATTTGTCGAACAAGACTCGTTATATTCAATTAGCTTAGGCTTTGAAAACCCAGAAATATGTGCCATATATCACTATTTTGGGAAAACTTTAAATGGCTATTGCGAGTATCAATTGGCTGTCAAATTTCATAATACAAATCTTCAAATCTGGAGAGATTCAGAAAATCACAATTGCAGGGCCAGTACATTTAACGAACTTGGCATTTCATACACAAAAATGGGGGAACTCGACAAGGCTAAAGATTACTACCAACGAGCACTGGAAATTCAAGAGGAACAGCTAGGTTCAAACCATGTTGATGTTGCAGCTTCTTATAACAACATTGGTGCAGTGTACAGTAAAAAAGGTAACCTGGACCAGGCTAAAGATTATTACCAACGAGGACTGGAAATTAAAGAGAAACAGCTAGGTCCAAACCATGTTGATCTTGCAGTTTTTCATAACAACATCGGAGGAGTGTACAGTGACAAAGGTGACCTAGACCAAGCTAAGGATTATTACCATCGAGCACTGGAAATTCAAGAGAAACAGCTAAGTCCAAACCATGTTGATGTTGCACTTTATTATAACAACATTGGCCTAGTGTACAGTAAAAAAGGTAACTTGCACCAGGCTAAGGTTTATTACCAACGAGCACTGGAAATTCAAGAGAAACAGCTAGGTCTAAACCACATTGATGTTGCAGCTTCTTATAACAACATTGGTCTAGTATACAGTGAAAAAGGTGACCTGGATCAGGCAAAGGATTACTACCAACGAGCACTGGAAATTCAAGAGAAACTGCTAGGTCCAAACCATATTGATATTGCAGCTTCTTATAATAACATTGGTGGAGTGTATTATGATAAGGGTAACCTGGACCAGGCTAAGAATTATTACCAACGAGCACTGGAAATTCAAGAGAAGCAGCCAGGACCAAACCATGTTAATGTAGCAGTTTCTTATAACAACATTGGCCTAGTGTACAGTAAAAAAGGTGACCTAGACCAGGCAAAGGATTACTACCAACGAGCACTAGAAATTGAAGAGAAAGAGCTAGGTCCAAACCATGTTGATGTTGCAGGTTCTTATAATAACATGGGTCAAGTGTATTATAATAAAGGTAACCTGGACCAGGCTGAGGATTATTACCAACGAGCAATAAAAATTCAGGAGAAACAGCTTGGTTCAAACCACGTTCATGTTGCAGTTTCTTGTAACAACATTGGCCTAGTGTACAAGGAAAAAGGTGAACTGAACCTGGCTAAGGATTATTACCAACGAGCTCTGGAAATTCAAGTGAAACAGCTTGGTCCAAACCATGTTAATGTTGCAGTTTCTTACAACAACATTGGTGGAGTGTATAGTAAAAAAGGTGACCTGGACCAGGCTATGGATTATTACCAACGAGCACTGGAAATTCAAGAGAAGCAGCTAGGTCCAAACCATGTTGATGTTGCAGTTTCTTATAATAACATCGGTGGAGTGTATTATAATAAAGGTAACCTGGACCAGGCTAAGGATTATTACCAACGAGCACTGGAAATTCAAGAGAAACAGCTAGATCCAAACCATGTTGATGTTGCAGTGTCTTCTATGAACATTGGTCTAGTGTACTATAAAAATGGCAACCTGGACCAAGCTATGAATTATTGCCAACGAGCAGTGAAAATTCAAGAGAAACAGCTAGGCCCAAACCATGTTGATGTTGCAGTTTCTTATGAGAACATTAGCCTAGTATACAGTGAAAGAGGTGACCTGGTCCAGGCTAAGAATTATTACCAACGAGCACTGAAAATTAAAAAAAACAACTATAGGCGGTAGGAGGAGCATCCAAAAGATGTAATTCCATTGCACTCTTCTTGGGACTACGTAATTTTCGCATGAATCAATAGATAAAAATTACTTTATGAGAATCCGTTGCTCCCCAAGGGATACAGGTGCACAATATAATTGGGAAAAAATTCCTCCGAAATTTGATATTCTCGCGCTTCGAAATATTCAAACCCCCATTGTTTTGGAAGCAAACACGCATGTGCATGTCAGCCAAACTCACACTGCGCACGCGCAGACAGGAGAAATGGATTGTCCCTTCCCCCCGATTCCCTCGTAAAATGAACAAAATAACATCACGGAAGACTACGCGTAAGCTATGCATGTAGTCTGTACAAGATTCGCTTGTCACGACACCGAATTTTACATTTTCAGAATACCCCGAATGCTTGAAAATTGTGATGATAAGACAAAATAAAACAAAGATTGTGAAGGGGACAAATTTTGCCCGTGGGCAAGCATTGCTCCTGAACGGCAAGTGTTGGTGTCGAATCCGTATATTTCCTGTCCAGCGTAAACAGGTTTATACGCGAAGTTTTATATTTGTGTTTATTTATATCGAACTAAGAATATTGCTATAAAAGCATATTTAACTACTAAATATTAAAGACAATAGCCATAGTGTTCAAGACGAGAGAAAGCAATTTTCGTGTGAATCGCCACTTGGAGACATATGCCTTTGGCTTTGCCTGTCACTGCAGTCGGAAAATCTCCAGAAATATCGGTATACTTAGAAACATCGAAGGTTCCTTTGGAGATTTCATCTGATTCATGCCAATAAATAATATCGATTGAGACGTCTTTTGGTACCCTGGTTTCAAAGGTTGAAAATAAACCTCTGGTTGACAGCGGCCATTAGGGTCATATCCTGAGTACTCTGTATCCTGATTGGATGATTGTATTAAAGCTCTCTGATTGGTTATAGATGTTTTATTTTAATCAATCAGGGAGCTTTAATACAATCATCCAATAAGGAGACAGAGTCAGGACTTGAGCCTAATTCAAACTGATTGGCGCGGCTCGATGAATCAATTGCCGCTTTCAACCAGAGGTATATTTTTCGTCTCCCATTCGCAATGAAAATAATAAAAATAAACCTTTGGAACCAGGGTAGACTTTTGGCTGTTTATTTGTTTCGAATACTTGTATATTTCAGCTAAGAATATCTCGCCGCTCCCTGACGAGTAGGTGTAGTTACGTAAACTTGTCTCGCCCTCACACAAAAGCCCTGGGAAAGAGGTTTACTTTTTTAAAATAGGATTTTATCCAACGAGTTGGAGACTCAAGTGGTAAGGAAGAGCATGAGTGTACGTTGACTGATGTTTGTGATATAATAGTAACTGACTAGGTTTAGCAAGTCATGGGAATGATGCTATTTCAATTGGCTAACATTTTAGTTTTTTTTAGCATTTTGAAACAACAACTAGGTTAATCATAAGTGGGTGCAATTAAAACAATGTCTGTTATGTAGACTCATGCAATTATTAAGTACATAATTGTAACAAGTGCTGTATGCTAAATGAATAAATAAATAGTTTATACATTCTCTTGACCAACTTTGTAAGTAATTTTTCATTAAAATTAATGCAACATTAAAACATATATATATATATATATATATATATATATATATATATATATATATATATATACATACTGATTAAATATTTATATACATATATATGTCTATTTATATACATACTGATCAAAGGTCCCACAATAACATGCTGCTGATACTTGGTGGTACATTACATGAAAATACAAAAAAACTGCATATAATTGCACCTATAAATGTTAAGCCACAGAGGGGGAGGGGGTTGGGCGTATGTAGGGATTTTGATTAGCATTTTGGGCACAAGTTAGGGTAATTTGAACCAAAATGACTTTTATTAATATAGTATTTTTTGAAAAAGGGTTGTGTATTTGACCAATATTTATTATTACCCGACAGTGGGACATTTGATTGAAAATTTGCTCAAAAAATCAAATGCCCCACACATGCCCGGCCCCCTCTCTGGGGCTTGACATTGTAAGAACCACCATTTCTCAAACTTTATTTGAATTAGTTGTGTAATTGCATTACAAATACTGTTAAAAAAAACCAAGCTAGTAGTTCTTCACCGCTATAATCCAAGTGAGTATATAGACATTTTAAGACCTAACCCGGAACGACTGCGAAAATGCAGCACAAGGTCCTATGGTAGGAATTGAACCTACGGTCGTGCGATTCAGTCGCAGCGCTCTAACCAACTGAGCTACAGAGGCCAGTTGTTGAACCGTAACCGTAATTTCATCTATATATAGGTGATCGGGTGTGCGCGGGTTGTGATTAGGTGGACTTCAACAATCTGGATTCTGCACTTCACTTGGAAATAATAGAATGCCGTTTTTAGGAAAAACAAAAACAGCATTCTAATATTACCAAGTAAAGTGGCGAAACCAGATTTTTGAAGTCCATTCTATCCAATGGCATTCTAGGACCAACACCTCCATGACATTGTTCTCCAAACATTCTAGCAGCGTGATAAATCGGATTGTATTTTTGACCAGCATGAAGTACAGAAATAGCCTTTGCAACAAGTGGGAGAAAATTTTGAGGGACAAAGTTTAGCATCTAATAAACCAGGGTTAACTTTGCCAGCCATTTTTGAAACCGGTGGATGCATGTGTAGTTGTTCTCGTTGTCGCTGAGTTTTGAAAATCCAGAAGTCATCAATACATTGCCAGGGAAGTGAACAAGGAAAGGTCACTTGATGGAGCCAATCTTAGCATCGGAGATCTTGCAGATGTAGAAGGTCACTCTGTACAGTTAGGAAGGTCCGATATTAACCTACCTCCAAATTTAATGATGATGCTTAATTCTTGCGGACAAGTCATTGACAAAAATAGAATCCAGCCAAAATCACGAATCTCAAATCTATTAAAAAAACCAGACAAACAATATATTTCACTTACAAAATATTGTATATAATCAATAGTATATCAAAACTTCTATAGTATATAACATTTCTTTAGAAAAAAGCGAGTAATTATTAATAGCACTTCATTATCGATCTGAGTGGCAAGGCAGCATATTTTGCAAAGGGCTATATTCAACGGTGAATATCTTGAAAACGGTTGAGTGGCCGAGGGGGGCCGGCTGGATAAAATTAAAGAAAATACTTTTATTAAACTAATCGCGAAATCGAACCATGGAAATTTGAGATTTTTGTCTTCAAATATTGTTGACAGAAACGCCATTAAATTACATTGCGACGGCATAGCATCTAAGTGAGAGGTCAAAATACACTGGAAGATGACACCTTTCACGATACCGTTCCAATGCCGGGTAGATCATAGATATAGGAGATCTAGATTACTAACGCATACCTAGCGCAGGCGGGGCCTACATGATAAATCCAAGATGGCGGTACAACAGGGCAAAAAGACTATAAATTCTATTACGAAAATCAGGACTTTTGCACTTTTTGCCGTCGCATTGTTTCGAAACTTATTCGGTCAAATTTTATGGTAAAGAGAAACTTACCGCGAAGATTTTGAGCATATATATATAATTGAATTGGATGAAAACTCGCAAAATTATCCATCGATAAAGTTCGTGTATAATACTGATATAGTACAATATATGTAACTTGTACAGTTTTGCTTTAATTTTTGCTCACTATTTGCATAAGAACAAATTATAACAAACCATAGATGATAGACCCTCATCCAGTGCTCTCATCAGTTTACTTCTCTAACAAGCAAGGAAGGGGGGGGGGGGTACATAACAGTTCATTTTTCATGATTATGAGGACAGAGCAGACGATGATGAGAGATGCAAATATAAAACACCATTCACAAGGCTAGATGTTAACATGGCACAGTATTTCTGGCAATAAAACGCTCCAACTGACCATTTCACTCGAACTTTTATCGCTGGATAATTTTGCGATTTTTCATCCATTTCAATCATATATATGCTCAAAATCGTCGCGGTAAGTTTCTCTTTACCATAAAGTTTGACCGAATAAGTTTCAAAACAACGCGACTGCAAAAAATGCAAAAATCCTGATTTTCGTAATAGAATCTATAGTCTTTTTGTCCTGTTGTACCGCCATCTTGGATTTATCATGTGGGCCCCGCCTGCGCTAGGTATGCGTTAGCAATCTAGATCTCCTATATCTATGGGGTAGATTAACCGTTGTAAAAGTAGTATCGCGTGAAATTCCTCAAAGAAATTGCATAACAATATGAACAAATCGATATTTATAAGACCTATGTAAATTTTCGATGACACAAGCTTCGTGGGAGCTTGAGGAAGATGGCGCAATCTGATTGGTCGAGATGTTCGCCTGATTAGCTGTGCAACCTCCTCTGGAATAAATACACAAACAATAAATATTGTTTAAAACACACTGTACATTTTGGTTGCTCATATGCTAAATCACTTCAATTCATTGGCTATTGATTCAAAATACCGTTTTAACGTTTAATTCTACTTATTAACATTTTAATTCAATACAAATTTGTGTGAGGTAAAAAGTCGACCTGTATCAACCAGAACGGGGAAAATATAAATATACATACAATTCATACGATCAAGGAACAAATTAAATACTTCGCGAATGCAATAAACATTGTTGCCGAAATATTCGATATTTTTCATGTTTGCTCTAATATTTCCTTGTCTCCCACATCTGAAAACATTGGCTTTTATTGCAGAAACAAAATTGCTTCCCGGAAAGCACATTTCCTACCAAATTCGGAAACATAATTTGATGAAACACTCTTTCTCCGTTCGCTGACGATGGTGAGACAATGTGACATACCGAAACGTTGCCATTGGTAAGACAAATAATATGACAAATAACTTTGCGCAATAATGTTTTCCAGTTAGTCCTGCAGGGCTTTAAGGAATGTTTATATAAACTACTAGGAAAACCTCTGATTGAATCTTTAATGCATTATTGAATAACTATGCGTGATATGTTTGGTGGTTTTTAAATCGTGCGTTCCAACGCTTAAGTATCAGAGCTTAAGTATATTCCATGGATATTTATCTTGGATTTGGACCAACTTTTTCATTCGTTCCCAGCATCTTTCCCAACCGTCTGTTCCAACCGTTGAAGCCGGACTGCACCAGTGAAGGACATTTAACTGTGAAAGAAACATGTCCCAGGCACCAACTCGAAATTCATCATGGTAAAAGATAAATTGGGAAAAAAATATAAAATCTATAATTTCATTCCAACTATGTATAATTGAAAGAAATGTTTTCAACCTTGAGCTCAGATTTTCATCAGTGCAATAAAATCCCTCTATAGGATACGTACTGGCCAAGGGGCTACGCTGAAAATAAGATAGCATGTATGCTACTTTATGCTAAATAATCTTTCCTGGTTTTTATCTGGTAAGAAAAGTTCTACTTCTCGTATTTGAACTATTGCACATATTGCATTGTGACGTAAGTTGGTATTTAGCAATTATCTAGAATACTGAGGAACGATTCAACCTGATTTTTCGTGCCCACACTAGTTGACCTTTTCTTATAGATTTTCTGCTGCGCCAGTGTGCGTTTCAGCTTCTCAACCATGACCATACTGTTAACCCTGTCGGTGAGAGGGATATACGTGTTTGTAATATAAATACTGTGGATCTGATAGAGAATATCGAATAAGTAAATAAATATTGATTTACTGCACCGTGCACATAGTATCTAAGTACATTACAATCATTGTTCTTCCAATTTTCCACCAAATCCAGTGTTATCGTCATCAAGTTTTAATTATAGGCCATCATCATCGTCATCATCTAAAAAATTGTCGTCGTCTATATTCTGGTTGGAAAATCAACTAAAAAATGTTCTCGTCTGTATTCTGGTCGGCAGAATTGAAGTGTAGTTCCTGTTGCGATTGCACAAATTCTTCCAACCAGAATACAGACGAGAACGATTTTTCAGATGTTTTCGAATTTTGAAGAACAATGATGATAAAATTATAGATTTTCTATTTCCTCCCAATTTATTTATTTTATGATGAATTTCGCGTTGGTGCCTGGGACATGTTTCTTTCACAGTTAAACTCCTTCACTGGTGTAGTCAGGCTTCGTCGGTTGTAACAGATGGTTGGAAAAGATGGTTGGAACGAGTGGAAAAGTTGGTTCAAATCCACGATTGGTATCCATAGGATATGCGATGGCCCGAACGCACAATTTAAGAAGCGCCAGACATATCTTACATATAGTTATTCAATAATACATTAAAGATTAAATCACAGGTTTACCTTGGAGTGTATATAAATATCCCTTAAAGCCCGGGACAAACTGCGAAACAATGTTGCACAAATATATTTGTCATATTATTTGTCTTACCAATGTTTCGGGTTTCGATATGTTACAGTATTGTCTCACCAGCGTCAGCAAACGTTGAAAGAGTGTATCTGTTTCATCAAATGTTTCTGAATTTTGTAGGAAATATTTTTGCTTTCGGGAAGCAAATTGTGTTTCTGCAACAAAAGCGAATGTTTCCAGATGTGGGAGACAGGGAAATATTTGAACATACATTGAAAATCACGAATATTTCGATCCGCGACCATGTTTCTTTTATACGATCGGCCAAGGCTTTCGGTTTGCCAAATATTTATTTTGTTCCTTGATCGTATGAATTGCATGTATATTTATATATTCTCCGTCCTGTTTCATACAGGTGGGTTTTTTAATATCTCACACAAATTTGTATTGAGTCAGGATGTTAATGAGTAGAATGAAACGTTAAAACGGTATCTTGAATCGATAGCCAATGAATTGAAGTGGTTTAGCATATGAGCACGCAAAATGTACAATGTGTTTTAAACAGTATTTAATGTGTGTGTATTTATTCGTTAATATTACAAGGTTTGATCTCAATTCCGTGATTAAATCTTACAAGGTTTGATCTCAATTCCGTGATGCTATTTTGTTGTTTTACGAGGGAATTTGGGGAAAACCCACAAGAAAATCCATTACTGTCTGCCCGTGAGCAGTTTTAGTTTGACTGGCATGCGTATGCGGATTTGCCACCAAAATAATGGCGGTTCGAATATTTTGAAGTGCGGAAATATCAAACTTTGGAGCGATTTTTTCCCAATTGTGCACCTGTTTCACTTGGGAAGCAACGAATTTGGATAAATTAAGTTTTTTATCTATTGATTCATGTGAAAATTACGTAGTTCCACGAGGGGTGCAACGGAATTGCATCTATTGGATGAATCATACGGCCTACTAAGGTCCAAACTATGTTGATGTTTCAGTTTCGTACGATAACAGTGTTGCAGTTTGCTGGAAAAAGGTTACGTGGACCATACAGGCTAATGATTATTAATAATCCATTATTTGATGAAGTTGCGGAGATCAGTTAGATCGCCAACCTTTGGCTCAACCTCGTCCCCAGGGGCTTCCTGGTGGTGGCGCGCGAGCTGAGGAAGACCCTGGTAAAATACGATGAAATCTCCAAGATTCTTGGGGATTTATCGCATGCGCAGTAACGACAACGTTATGTTGCTGACTACAATTAGCGCTGGCGCTTACGATTTTCTTGCTTAAAAATACACATGTTTTGTTGATTCTTTATGTATTTATTCTCAAAGTTTTAACAAATTTTAAGAAAAATACTTCAGATATAAGCTGTGAACACACATGTACACAAAACTGTGCAACATTCGTCATCATATTGTATCAATTTGTCGGAGTATGGCGCTCATATTTGTGACATTGTTTTGTTCGCTTTGGCAACCCTCGTATATATCAGATGCTGTTCGGCTTCAAATGCGACTGAATAAACACTGATAGTGTTGCCTGGAATATGAAATGATATTGACTGATTGTTCTGTATATCAAGGTATGTACTGTACATTTATACTGAATTTATTTTCACACGAGTTTCAAACTATTTCAGCCTTATGAACAATGAGATCACATCACTAACATACAGTCATACAGAAAGACTCCATATTTTCTCATCAAATCTGATTATCGTTACAAGTAACAGTAGAAATGCTTCAAAATTTATTCTGTATGCAAAGCAGGGCAGCATGTTTCATTTTGTTTTGGTGGTAGTCACCACTCACCAAGTCAAATAGACCATTCCATTTAATAGCCCCCCTATTGAGGTCTGGATATCCTATATGGGGATTTTAGAGAGGGGGTTTTTACCTTAAATTTTTCTGGAGGGTAGCTTAAGAGATTTCCTAAAAATTAGGTGTTTTAGTGATATCCAAAGGGGCAGGAACAATATCCTAAAGGGGTAGAAAGACATCCATAGGGGTTCCAAAATTATTAAAAGGTATTATGAAGAGACCCCTCAATAGGGTGTGGGGGGCTAGCCATATTAGATGGAATGGCCCAGTGTGCTGCAACAACTTTTAAAATTTGTATATATGTTTTTAAGGCACAATATGTGATGGAGTTTGATATGATAAGCACAACCTGAAGGTCTTGACTGAATGAACAACTTATCTGATATACTCCTAGTTCCAATAGTTTGCTGTATATTATCACCAGCTCAGATGTCAGTTGGATCACTTTGAATGAACATTGGAGTGGCACAAAAAAGTGTCTGTATTAGGGAGGAGTCTATAAGGACTGAAGTAAAAGGCACACTTTTGGATATTTGAATCATAGCAACTACATACACTGTATGTTTCAAATAAGTTTGAACAATGAACAACTGAAAATAGAAATTTATTTAATTTGAAACACTTAAAGGAATTACAACATATAGTCCGTGTGTTGTGACCCGATATCGTTCACTTTCATTAAGCATGTCTTAAATCTGAAATATTTTTGCGGGAACTAACACTTTCGAACACGCTGAGTTCAAATCCGAAAAGTTCCCACTCCGTAGACCCGCAGTTTTTTCACAAAAGGCTATTTCATCTTCACTAACTTCACAACAATTTTTTTCATTGTTCAACGATACGGATCGATGACGATACACGATTATGTCACTCAAAAGGACCAATTTCTATTAACCATTCTTCCTTTTAACAAAAGACCGGTTTTGCTCGAATCATTTTGAGTTATGTAATCTTATGCGTG
>CACRXK020013588.1:0-13892 GCA_902702795.2 Paramuricea clavata
ATACTTTGTGCGAAAGGGTAAGATAGCAACATTTCTAGCTTTTATTTCTAGGTTTTAAAACATATATGTTTCTGCTTATTTCCATACAAATTACAAGAGGAAAATTGCTATGTAAATTTCGAAGTGTGTAAATAACTCGCTAACTTAGTCCGACGGCGGCTGCGAATAAATTTTACATAAAAGTTTTTTAAAAGTTTTTAAATTGGACGAATAGATTTCGGGGGAATTTGGGAAGCCATTTGAGTGCTTGAGGACATTTTTTAGTGGTTCTAAAACGCTTTCGGAAACGGTTTGAGAGGTTTTTCCCCTGTAGATCCCACGATTTACCCCTGTAGATCCCACGATTTTAGTGGAATATTTTTATTCGCTTCATTGCGTTTTTATAGATTATTCTTCAGCTTGCCGTCTGTAATTAAAGTATCGTTAGACTTGATAGATAGCTTTGTCAAAAGCTTTTTTTTGTTTAAAAGATTGTATTTTCTATATATGTATTTTCTGCGGCTTATACTCTGGTGGGCAACTGAAGTCTACTGTACTTGTTCAGTGTTCACACAGCGGATCGTACAAATTTAAGCATTATTTTGAAGTGTGAACGGATAATTAAAAGAACTGAATAGTTGCAATTATAAATAACACGAACGAATATACTGAATTATTAGCAACATTTTTTCGTCTACTGTAATAGTTTTAAAAATTCTGACGCGATTTTGTGGGATTAGTTTGTGGTTTTTCGATACCTGCAGCCAGGAATAGATTAATAACAAAGTTTTGCATTGCTAATAGCAACTTTATAATATTTTCAAAATATTTTGAAGCGTTTTTAGAGTGCTTTTGTCTTGATGCCACGAAACTAGCTGTATTATTGCGCAAGCCAGAAATCAGAATATTCTGTTATAAGCCTATCTGAGTGAATAGTTTATCATTTTTGTCATAAGGAAGGTCTTAAACAATACTAGTTGCTAATCTCTTAGCAAACAGAACGTGTATGTATACATTTTTAAAATTTTTATATCACGTAATTTTTATCTTTTCCCCTACAAGCCGCAGATATATTGTATTACTGACGTAGATCCCAAGCAATTACGTGAACGCATTGTTCATAAATAAAGTAAAACTAGACATAGTTTGCCAGCATAAAATTGCATGAATGAGTAGTGTTGCCTATGAGATCAATGGTGTTGCCATATTTACATAGATTAGTGAATTATTGCGTTGATGAGATAAATATAGTTTAGTGCACAAGTTTTGCAATTCTTTAGTATAGTTTCTATTGCTCAGGCAGATCTAGCCTCGGTGGGGGGGGGGGTTAATTTTTCTAGGGGTAATGCCTTCTTCCTTAACTACTGCAAATGTCATAAAAAATGACACAGAAAGCATAGAGTTTCGACATCTTATTGGTACTAACCTATCCCGGTTAAATATTAACCCATTAAGCTGCAATGCACCCTAGTATGTCATACTTACTTTACTCTGTATAATGCCACACAATTCCAGTGCTGAAAAAAAATTCGACAGCACCAGCAGCAACACTGCCAGAGAATTTTTAATAGCAAGAAATTTTCTTACATTCAGCAGGAAATGTTTCCCATCATATATATTCAAATGCCATATCAGGCACAGATTTTCTGGGGGGTGCGCACCTCCCCCCAGAAATGATTTGCACACACCCCCAGAGGCATTTGGCACCGCCCCCAAAAGTTTTTGCACCCCCACAAATTATATATATTTTGATTTGATTGTTTCATATTTGATTATTCTTACTACTAAATTTGTAAAATTACCAATATTATGGTCTCAGATCTTGCCATGCCGGCCTAGAAAACAAATTTTGTTAAACTTTTTCCTTGGCCTTTCCGGGTGCTGCCACCAGGCCCCGGCCAAAGCAAGCAGCAGCACTCCCCCCAGATATTTATCCACCCCCGAACGAAAATATGAAAATCCGTCTCTGTGCCATATAATTTGCTTCTTGATATAAAATTCCAAATGTATTTTTGAAATGAAATTGTCAGGTGTGGAGAAATTATTTTACTTCAGACACACAACAGTACACCCCCGGCTGAAAATCTACAAGCACCTGTGCCAGGTGACAGCATCACTCTGGATGCCCCTTCAATGTAAATTCTTTAA
This sequence comes from Paramuricea clavata, assembly GCA_902702795.2. Lineage (NCBI taxonomy): Eukaryota > Metazoa > Cnidaria > Anthozoa > Malacalcyonacea > Plexauridae > Paramuricea > Paramuricea clavata. The sequence continues at coordinate 2,128 of CACRXK020013588.1, forward strand.
TGAGCTCCCCATCTTTAATATGACCCGTCTTTAGGGGGGGAGGGATTCATTAACCTGCACGACTCTCTATTAAGCTTAATTCCAACCCACCAGCTGAGAAACACATGTCTAGTCATTAGATTATTATTATTTCTGAATATCAAAGCCTCTGTCACTTGCAAAAAATATTACAAAATATTTACAAAAATATGATGCAGAAACTGCTATCCTTACTTCTGTAAAAACCTCTATCCCATAATATATGGCAATTAGTAAAAACTAGTAAAAATCTATAAATATGATGCTATCCTTATACTTGTGTACAAACCTCTATCCCATAATATATGGCAATTAGTAAAAACTAGTAAAAATCTATAAATATGAAGCAATATAAAAGTTTATTAAAGGTGATCTACAGTCCGATCTGAGCATGTGCACAAATGAGCCCACTTTTTATGATAAAAACAGTTTAACTATGTTTTGAGTTCTTGAAAAGCCTGATTGTTGTTTCTTGATCAATTATTATACTCTAGAAGCTTGAAAATATAATTAGTTGTCGAATAAAGCTCAATATTTTGGACACAAAAATGTAAACAAAGGCTTTGTTTACATACGGACTGTAGATCACCTTTAAAAAACTCTTTCAAGCATTCCTTAGATTTATCAATTTGCCTGGTGCCCTGGATGTTCCTAACTTCCTGTTAGTTTACTGCATTCTTTCATTTCTTCTATTTCCATGTTTTGGCTAAATTAGTAAGCCCCCTCTCCACTTAGCTCCCCTCCCCACTAAGTCCCCCTCTCCACTAAGTCCCCCTCTCCACTAAGTCCCCCTCTCCACTAAGTCCCCCTCTCCACTAAGTCCCCTTTCCACTAAGTCCCCTCTCAACTAAGTCCCCTCTCCACTAAGTCCCCTCTCCACTAAGTCCCCTCTCCACTAAGTCCATGAAATGGGCTAAAATAAATAAGCCCCGCTGGAGACAACTTTGCATTCTTGTGCTATCAACCAAATTTATGAAAGGTGGGAGGTGTCACCCCTAACCTCCCCCCTTCTTAGACCCCCTAATAACATGACATTTTATTTCTTACTAGTGGTGATCCAGACAAACCATGCTACGATGGATCAACCAGTGTCCATCTTGCAGCGGCGTGCGGTCAATTCCACTGCTTAGTTTTCCTCACAAAATTTGGCTCGAACATCTGGTCTCTGGATAACCAGTACCACACTCCCCTGGAAGAGGCAGCCGCGCGCGGACAACTGGACTGCGTGCAATACCTGGACCGCGTTGTGGCGGAGCAGATGCTGCACCATCGGGCACGTGCGAACAAGCAGAAAAAAGACGCGGAAAAAATTGCCAGAAAACGGATGAAAAAAGTCGAGCGACACCAGAAAAAGCGCGACAAGGAATACGCCAAGCGAGTGAGGAAACAAAATGGCGTCATTGTTAATGATAGCAAGGAGAATGTCCCGAACGAGCAATGGACTGCGGAGAAGAATCGTCGGAATAGCAACAGCAGTAGCGCCGCAAACAGCAGTGGTTTTGAGAGTATGAGGCGCGCGCAAAGTTTGGAGCATTTTACGCAAATCACCGGAATGAAAGGTGGGAAAAGTTCTGCCCGCTCCGCCCAGAACAATCGACCCAACAGCGTCCAAGGGTCCTTGCGCAAGACCTTCCTTGGACCGCGGACCAGGTCTGCAAGCGCGTCCTCGATGAACGGTGGCAAGTCCCGCAGCCTGACTAGTCTGGACAGCGCGAATATCATCCTCCAACCACGGGCCGTCCGGTCTGGGAACGGCAATTTTGTGGGACGTCCAAAAGACCAGTACCTGGTCCGCTCTTCGGACGGACGAGGGAACAGCTTCACCTCCATCGAAAACATGCAGAAATTCGGAAGTCTGTCCAGTTATAATAGTCGTACGTCGACCGCACCAAGTTCGAGGTATAGCTGGAGCTCAAGCAGGTCGATGGATTCCGACGTCGACACGGACAACGACGACGAACTTCAAACGAACGATCCAAAATTAGCACCGCTCATGACTTTTTTGGCTTCACTTAATTTAGAACAGTTTACAGTGACGATGAAACGCGAGAGCATTGATATGAAAGCGTTAGCCTTATGTACTGACAATGATTTAAAGTCCGCGGGGATACCGTTAGGACCTCGAAGGAAGATTTTGGAGGCGATAGAACGAAGGCAGAAAGCGTGTGCTGAACCAGGGGCCATGATGGACACGCATTTGTAAGGTGCACACGAACTGTTCTAACATGAAACACCGCGGTTGGACAGAGTTGGGGGTGCAAACCACGCTACCCCAACATTCGTGTGCTTTTGGTGGGAGCTATGTTTAAAGCCAGGGGCCGGTTGTATAAAACTCTTAATCACTATTTTGTAGTTAAATAGTGATTAACTCTCAAATAGGCGCTTCTTATTGGATGACGTTTGCACTTAACCATAGTTAACTTTAATCACTTTTTTATACAACCAGCCCCTGGTTTAGTATCAAAGTTTCTGTGATCACAGTAGGAAGTGTGCATAGGTAAATTTTAAGTTTTGAAGATTTTGACTCACACTACACAACTTTTGCCTAAAACTGTCGCATGCAACCTGCTTATAACTCGAGTTGTACTGTGTAAATCAAGCACACAACTCGTCTACGTTGTCGTGGGTCAGTTGTGTGCTTGATTTACACAGTACAACTCGACTTATAAGCAGGTTGCATGCGACACGCCGACATTTTTAGGGAAGTTTTCAAAACATAGAATTTACCTATGCAAAATTCCTACTGTGATCACAGAAACTTTGATAGTGTAAGGGGCGGACCATTAGAAATCCCGGGAGGGGGGGTGAAAATTCCCAAAAAAAAATTCGTGCAAAGAAAAATGCCTGGAAAAAAAATTCGTGCAGCCATTACGTCAGAGAAAAAAAAATTCGTGCAAGCAAACAGCAAAGTCATGGGCGTACCGTGCAGTTGGCAGTCGGGTAATATTCGCTGAACAGTCGGGCAATTTTAGTTTATTAAAAAAAAAAAATTTGACAAATTCTGTCAATTTTGTGGTAACTTTTGGTATGTGGTATGTCTGGAAAAAATTTTTGACCCCTAAAATGGTACACTGACCGAAATTTTTTTTGGCGACGGGGGGGGGGTCGCCATGAGCAAAGTACAAGTAGTCTTGAAAAAAAATTCGTGCAGATGTTAAGTGCATTCCTGCAGACACATGAGACTGAAAAAAAAATTCGTGCCGCAAAAATTTTATACCCCCCCTCCCGGGATTTCTAATGGTCCGCCCCTAAACTATAGCTTTATGACGTGTTAAGTAAACACTGAGGACTGTTTTTTTTCACCATGCCAAACACACGAACGTTGGGACAATATGCATACCCGACTACTGCATGTGTCTACCGTATGACGACTCTTATAAAGAAACATCAAGAAACGAGACGGGTGTATCATATAATGTATCATAGATTACATCTAAGGGTGAATAGAACAGTCGCTCAAAAAAATATTGTCATACCACCATGTTTGAAACTCTCATGTTTGGAAAGAGCATTTTACATTATGATCTAACCAGCCAATCACGTTGAACTAGCTGATTGGTTGAACATTGAGTTTCAAATGTGCTGAATATAAACAATGTCTTTTTCTGTGATTGTACGTTTTTAGATGCATGCAAGATATACAAACATTTTTAGATATATTCGTCTAATTTATCATATTATATATAACATTCAAGCGACGTTTAACCCGCTCTTTATAATAGACTGTACATAGTATTCATTCTGGAGTTTTTAGAAGACTTTTTAACACGCACGAGCCAATATTCTGCACGTTTTACGTGTTAGCCTGTTTAATTGACACAATGAAATTTGGAAACGAACGCTTTAATTGCTATACTGGCAAAGTTGAGCAAATTATTTTAACGCTTTCTATTAATAAAAGCAATATGTATTGTAATTATATATAGAATATATAATAAAGGTTTTATAAACCCAATTTGGAATAAAATGTTTGTCTTTATCGATTTGGCATATTTACACATTTTGGTATTGTAAAGTTGATTAAAACCAGAGGTGTGGGGAGGAAGCGGGGGATGAGAGGCGTAGCCTCTTAAAGTGCATATGACATGAAATTTCATATTTTCTTGAATGAAAGAACTCTAATTAAGCTGTAGTGTAACTTATTTTTCAGTTTCTTGTTTTATGGTTTGTTCACGAAATATTTCTATTTCTTTGATATGTAAATGAGTGTGAATATGTCCGCTAATTTATGACGTCGCATTGGTTGCACGCTTTTCAAAATGGTTGAATATCACTGCTAGCATCCAAGATGATAGTTTCAAACTTCACTCACTGGTAAATGTGATGGAACACTGGAGAAAAACGTGAACTGATATCTACAGTTTTTAGAATTAATAGATTTATAACCATGTGACGTCCTAAATTAGCGGACATATTCACACTCATTCACTTACCAAACAAACCGAAATATCTTCGGAACAAACCATAAAAACAAGAAACTGAAAAATAAGTTCCACTACAGCTTTAAAGAGTTCTTTCATTTAAGAAAATAAGAAATTTCTTGTCATATGCACTTTAAATAATACTGTTTTCATCCGTATGACATAAAACATACCAAATGTGTGGCTTTCAGATTATCATTCATTAAAAGTGTCTAAAATGCAAGGAATGCGGACCGCTAGCATTGACCAATCAGATGCATTTATTCTATCCGATGAACCAATCAAATGCGTATAAATATAAGTCTGTGGGCGGTAGTAGCTTCGACTCTGTTCAAGCTAAAACAACCTAACTCAAAATCAAAACTGAATCCTAAACCCTAATCCTATTTATACGAACTCCAATTCGAAACCTAAACCGAAAAGTTGAACAAAGATTAATTTTGACAAATGGAATTATACAGAGAGTTTTTCAGCAATTTGCAATCCGCAGTTTATTGGCTGCCAGTCAAAATAATTTTTTATAACTGTTCAGTCGAAACTATACTTACGTTGATTATATAGTTTGTTTGCTTTAAATTTGAAAATAATACGTGGCTGTTGATTACTGGTGCGACGAATCATTCAGATATTCAATTTTTAAATATAACCTTGTGTCAATAAAGCGTTTGTTGATTTTTACCTCGATGTCTTCAGTCTTTGACAAACCACACCGACTCGATAGCAGCTGATTTTGAGGTAAGCAATTCTTTATTTTATAAGTCGGTAGTATGCTTTACTGGACCTATAGGATAGCTCTTCCAGTCAGTCTAAACTGTTCACCCAGATAAATGCAGTAATTAGCAAGTGCAAGTCGGCTGGGGTCGCCGGTTTTACGAAGGCGGGATATTGATTTTTGAACAACTATGGATCCCACAATTAGTAGAAGGAAACTTTACTTTTCATATACACTAAAGTTTAATCTAGGTTATATACCAGTCAGTCAACGGCCAATTTAACAAAGCTTAAAAAATCATTATCCGGCCCTGTAGTTTAACAGTGGGATGCAGAATAAAGGGATGGGCACTGATCTCAGTGGGGACTGCCCGTAATCCTTACAACAGAACCCGCGATGAAAGTAGCATCCTTCGCAGACGCTCTTAAATAGCTCCAACGTAGCCTGCAACTACAATAGAAGACAATCTTTACTCGATCGCTAGAGAGAGAGAGCAGTCTGGGCAGAATTATTGTTTATTAAAAGTAATCCCTTTAACTGGTACCGGACGCGGCAAGAGACAGCCTTAAATTTTACACTTCAAAAACTATGAAATCCAGGCCTATAGTTGGATCCCATTTGGCTTGGCAAGATGTTTGAGAAAACATTTTTAATTTTTCCCACATATATACGTTTTGGGAGAATTTTTATATAGGAATCGTATCACACTTCCTCATATGTCATTTGAAATTGTGAAGTGTTGTTCAATGTTCAAAAGTACGAACTTTTGAGGAACATTTAAAGAAGGCAAATTCAGACCGCGTCTATTATCAAATTCATCTAGTGTGATCTCGACACTGATTCATCTGACATATTTGACTGGCATCTCGTCCAGCCAAAGCGGGATCATGTTTAGTTTAGCCCCTGGCCTAAACCGTAGCGAACTATGAGTTTACTCATGTAAATTTTGAACTGTCTTGAAAAACGAGCTAGCCATTGATTACCTATGTTTGATGGCATTGGGCGTGCAATCTACACTGGCGTAACTACTATGGGCTCAGACCGGGAGAACCCGGGGGCCCCAACCCAAATGTGGGCCCCCAGGCTTAGGCAATAGAGCAAAAACATTGACCAGGGCCTCTGATATGTTACAATGTCGTTTTATGACCATCAGAATTCTGTAAAATCTCTCCCCAAAGTACAGGAAATGGCATTTATATAATTCAGAGAGTCTAGATTCAAAAATTTTCCGGATGAGCATGCCCTGGACCCCCTAGAGAACTCGTGCATATATGGCGCTCGACTTGTGCCTTTGGCACTTCTACTAGGGGGGCCTTCGAAAATTTTGAACCGGGGGCCCCCTGATATAACGTTACGCCACTGGCAATCTATGTAGTCCACATAGCTTTTTCATGTTTCATAACTGTCTTGTTCAACAACAATTAACACACAGATCACAACTAATCCGGTGGATTTACTGCGTCAATTTTAACATTGATGGTCCTAACATTTTAAGACCAAATATAAACCCTTTTGTTATAATTTTGGAACCGAACACAGATAGTTTAGTTTGATTACATAAACGTTATGGGAAGTTTTTCGCAACGGATATTAGGTACAACAAATTAACAATACTATCCTTTAACAATATATGAAGACCTCTTTAAGGGGCTTTCTTGCGGAACATATATTACCCGGCAGACTACAGATTGCACCATTCTTGTTCATATTATTACCGTGTCAGAGTTGTTGGAACAACCTTGAACCTTGTAACAGGTATGATAATGCCATCAAGCTTGTTATAAGTTTTTAACAGCTTGTTACAAACTTGCAATTGTTCACAACAACTGGGAACAAGCAGTGCGAACACAACTTGTCGACTGCTTGTGAACAGATTTGTAACAACTTGTAAATTGCAGACCTGTAACGACTTGTGCGTTTTGTCTAAGCATTGTACTGTAATTTTAACTATATGACTGTAAATCACGATCTCAGAAAGTATGGACTGGTTAGGGAAATTTGTAACATTGGGGAAACAGTCGACATGACTTCTGGGGCAGTTGAGTCTGGTTGAGGCTACTTTTTGAAAAACGAGCTAGCCATTACCTACTTGATGGCATTGGGCGTGGCTTCCATACAATCAGTGTAGGCCATACAGTTTTCATGTTTCATAACTATCTTGTTCAATTTATTATAAATACACTCAGATTACAAATAATCTGCGGTGATGTACTGCGTCAAAATTACTATTTTTTTTGTTATAATGACTCTATTTTTGAACAAACACAAGAAACAAAGCACAGATAATTTAATCACATAAAATTCATGGGAAGTTTTTCGTAACGGATATTAGGTACAACAAATTAACAATACGACTCTTGACAATATGAAGCTTCGCCTTAGGGGGTGGAGGCTTCACCTTAGGAGGGCCCTCATGCGGAACATATGACCCAGACAAGAGATTGCGCTCAGCAACCTTTTATTAGGAATACTCTAATAATTTGTCATTGTACAAGTGCAGAACAGAACGTTTCAAGAATAGTTTATTTCCAAGGCACAATTGATGTGTTCAATATAAAATAATTAAATTGGTAAGGGCTTGTCCCAATAGGCAATTCCAGCTTTTAGTTTATGCGTGCAGGGGACGATGGGAAGTAAGGTATCATATTGCTGATTATGCTGAAAAAAATAGCAACGGTGGCCGTGTAAACACGGAGTGATAGCTTATACTTGTAAATATGAAATATTTCGGTTGTTTCGGTAGTTTTTATTGAAATTGTTCAGCATAATCAGCATTATGATACCTTACTTCCCATCACCCCTGCAGGCATAAACTAAAAGCTGGAATTGCCTATTTGTCAGCAAGTATAGTGGAACAACTTGTTTTAAAAACAGTTGTAACAACCTTGTTGATACTTTTATCAGACTTGTTGCAAGGTTGTTCTAACAAGTCCGATACAGTCATGATATAACAATATTTTTATAACCTTGTGTCGTCAACCTTGTAACATTCTTGTTATATCATGACTGCATCAGACTTGTTAGAACAACCTTGTAACAAGTCTGATATTGCTAGCAAGCTTGTTACAAGTTGTTAACAGCTGGTTCCAACTTGTTACAACAACTGGGAACAAGCAGTGCGAAGACAACTTGTCTACAGCTTGTGAACATATTTGTAACAACTTGTTTGCAGATATGTAACAACTTATGCGTTTTTACGTGTGTAGCCCGGGTTTCCCCAGGAAATTTGGAACATTTGGAGTATACACGTAAAAACGCACAAGTTGTACCAAACCTGCAGCAGACTTGTAGCAATGCTTGTTGACAAGTTGTCAACGGCTTGTTGACAACTTGCTACAAGGTTGTTGAGCTCAACGGACTTGTTACAAGTTGTTCCAACAACTTGTTATCGTCCTGCAATTCAACAATTTGTCAACAAGTTGTGAGTGACAACCTTGTAGCAACTTGGTTGTGATGTTACTCTGAGTGTATATCCACACCGGGCAGGCTTGAAAAATATGCCTGGCCACGGTGGAAATCGAACCTACGACCTTTGGAATACTAGCCCAATAGCAACTTGATAAAATAACAGCATTGTTACAACCTGTTGATAATCTTGCTACAAGACTGTTGCGAACACATCTTGTTGACAAGTTGTGAGATTTTTGCGTGTGTACCAGAAACACCATGTAGCCTCCTCCGCAGGCCTCTCTATGGGTTTTAGCACTTTTTCTCACCACCCGATTCCTCAGTGAGATGCCTGCGGAGGAGGCTAAACACCATGCCGACTTCTGGGCAGTTGATAGCAGGGCGCTTATATAATATAAGCGCCCTGGTTGATAGCCTGCGTGGCAGGCGGTTTTTAGGGAGGCGATACATTTCCTTTACCTCCCTAAAAAGCATCTGCCACGCAGGCTAGGGAGTTGACCGGTGGTTGAGGCTACTTTTCCAGGAGCAGGATAGATGTGACTGGAGAGGGGAGGGGCAATCTGATTCCTGGAAGGGTAATTACCCATAGTTAAAAAGAGTTATAGCCAGCATGGTTGGTGCAAAGATAACTGGCATATTCCCTAAATATAGAAGTGTGGGAAATATCTAGTATATCTCGCTATTCAAAGATATAAACCTGAACTTAATCATGGAATTAAAGCTTCTAAAGAACTATATAGTCATATAACGACTGTATCATATTTCTTCATATAAATACTGCTTTTGGTGTATAAGTGTATAACCTAGCTAGTTTATCCTGGTGATGACTGAAATATAGTCGAAACGTAGATAAATGTAAAAATATTTATATCGATCTTTGGAGTTACACACTTGTTTTGTATATCTAGTCTAAATCTTTTAGTCTAGTCTCTCTAAACCTTTTAGTCTCTCTAAACCATCTAGTCTCTCTAAACCTTTTAGTTAAATCGTCTAAACTAAGAATGACAAGAATGCTCGGGAAATATATTCTCATAAAAGTTCTTTATTAAATCATATGTATGTCTGCGTTCTGTTTCCTGGCGTGTTGATCACTTGTCAGTTAGATGTTTGCATTGGTTCGAGCAGTTTATTAAATTTTTTATTTGCTAATCACATCCCGCCCTTATCAACGTTAAAAGGGTTTTGACACGTGTGTCAGTTGGTAAATATCTTCCTGTACTAGTGTAGGTGGGGGCTGGGCAAACGTTAGACAGGGGTGCACATTCAACTTTTTTTTTTTTGGGGGGGGGAGGAGGTTCGGACGATCTGGGACCGATTTTCAAACTCTAACAACCAGTGGCAGCGAAACAGGTTTTATTTTGGGGGAGCCAATCAGTCCCAGCTATGTTGGGAACCATAGTTAAGATTTTCAGCCAAGTGCGCGCAAACACGATACCCCTAATGCAAACACGATACCCCTAATGCAAACACGATATAATTTTTGTAAATACTGATAGGTAATATGGTTGATTAGTTACCGTGTATAAAGATGTTGTAATAATAATAATAATAATAATAATAATAATAATAATAATAATAATAATAATACCCCTAAAAGTGCGTCCCTGACTTGAATCGGTTGGAGATGGGGTTTGTAAATCGAAGTTATCGAGTGTAAATCCCTGAGAATGGGGAATTTATTTGTACGGAATCAATATTTGTTTGTGGCTTATCACTGGTTTCCATATTGGTAATTGGTCATAACTAACCTGAGATTAGGCTCTATCGCAGGCTAGGCTATGAGGCTAGGTCGTATAACCATAGGTTGTAACCACAGAGGTAGTCTCTCCTCTGTGTCGTAACGGTCGTAAAGATTGAGTCACGATTTTTCTCATCAGCCGAAATACAACATTTTAGAACTGAGAATACGCGGAGTGATTATAACTAGAGAATACTTATGTGGTTTACAGGTATAAAATATTATAAACAAGGGTGGGTAGTAGCGAAGTAGTTGTAGTTCGCTACTGTAGCGAACTACAATTTTCAAGTAGCCAGTAGTTTTTGACTACTTTTTCAAAACAGTAGCTGTAGTTATAGCGAACTACATTTTGCCTAAAAGTAGCCAAGTAGTTGACTACTTTTCAAACAGCAAATCGCTATTCGCTACTTTTTAAAATTGTTAGCAACTTGATAGAATAGAATGTTATTAAGACACAGTTTGCTTAAAATCAATACTCAATTTGCACGAATAAAGTATGCCGTGCAACTGTTCAAACTGTGCAAGTGCATGCCGTCTTATTTACTCGCGTAAGTCGATTTGTTATAGGTTACATTACAGCCTGAGCTATAGCAGATGTTCCAAATACAGTAAAATTAAAAAATATTGAGTAGCGAAATAGCGAAATAGTTCGCTACATTTTTTAAGCAGTAGCTGTAGTCAGTAGCGAACTATTTTTGTTCAAAAGTAGCAGTAGTTGTAGCTGACTACATATTTTTGAAGTAGCTGTAGTTATAGCGAACTACAAAAAGTTTGTAGTCAACCCACCCTTGACAGTGGCGTAGATAGCGGGCCCGCTGTCCCGCCGGGCGGGACTAACAATTTCCAAAAAAATGTGTAATTAAATGTTTTATAGTGAAGTAAAGCCAAAATCACAGCTTTGCTTATTCTGAAAATTTAAATATTAATTATGGTCATTTTCAGTGCTTTCATTTGTCATTTATTTTAAGTTTACGCAATATTGCTGTCTGCTCTTTGACCTCTTTGTTGTCTAGTAACTGATACCCTGCAGAATTAGCTAATTTCCACGCAATTTATTGCTTACTCACGCTATTCGTGAATCGCATGTGTCGTGTTCCGCTGATTTTCATGTGGCGGGATATGCAATACTATCTTATACAAGAAATTCTGGTTTCTGGTTGGATAATTGGCGCAGCGCATGCCCAGAACGGTTGTTTTTAATGTCGAAGTCCCGCTATTTTATGAAGGCGGAGGTTGTTAATATTCATGATGACGAAGCTTTCTGCGCGAGTATTCACGACTGAGGCGGTGGTAGGTCATCATATTACTATTCATATCATATTTGATATTGCTTTTGTGATTTGTATACAATGGCTTCAACGAGCGTGACGAACTTTATGGAAAGCCACAGCGGAATTTCATTTCATTCGTTGCTTTTAGCATTATATATGTGGTGCTTTTATCGTTATACGAGGTGCTCTTTACATTA
>CACRXK020013589.1:0-13891 GCA_902702795.2 Paramuricea clavata
GGGAGGGCTGTGGCTGGACCCAAAAAAATTAGCCAGAGTAGGTAGGGTTTTCTTTTTGTCTTGTAAATTTTTTATTATATAAATGTTCATGCATGAGAATGATATTCTACATCAATTACAGCAGCACAGATGACACAAACATTCATTAAATATTACATCAACTTTGATTTTGAAACAAACAAGTCATACTTTCTTTGCAGGTTTCCATGGCAATAAAATATATAATACTTTTGTTTGTGGAAACACCATATGTAGTTACATGGTGTTCCACAAACAAAAGTATTATATAGCTAGCACAAAACTAACGCCACAAACTGGGTATGAAAAATTGTTCCAAACTCTTTGCAAACTTCAGATAAAAGGATTAGGGTCGGTGATTTCTTTGGGTCGGCACGAAGCTCTAGGAAGATGTTCTGTGATTGGTTGATTATGACAATGACAAAAGAATAAGCTATAGAATGGATTTTCTAAAGAACGAAGCAAGAACAATATTCCTTTTGTTTATGTAAGTCAATTACGTTTTTTTTCATTGTCATATTCAACCAGTCACAGAACATCTTCCTAGAGCTTCGTGTTTACTGATTTCTTTGGCTAACTCATTAGTAAGCCCTAATGTCTCCTGTAATATACTTTACAAAAATAGTATCAAATCAAATGTAACCTAGTATATTAATTAAGCCAATATATACCTGGTAACCCATAACACGTGGCTACCCTAAGGGCATCCCCCATTTGGCCTAACACTATCGAGATTATTCTTGATGTCTCAATGCCAATTAAATCTAAAACATATTAAATAAATCTGATTTTATCAATTCCTATTTTTTCAGCTTTTGTTCTGGATGATACAGTCTATGGAAAGACAGCTGCTATGCAGTACATGGTACATGACAAATGCTGTGTGGCTTGAACTAAAAGCAAACCAGCTGAGTGAGACTTGACATTGACAATTAATGACTTTTAGGTGCTCATTATTTATTGCTGGCCATGTAGTAAGTGTAATTACTCTGCCCGGTTGTTCAATACTGGACTAGCGCTAACCCTGGGTTAAAATTTAGCCTGCTGTTTTAGTTTGTGTATTTCTACACGCCTGTTTATTTCAAAACTTCAAAGAAGAAAACTCCTATTGATCCAGACAAGATCTCTGAAGAAATATTTCCAAATTTATAGACAAGCTATCAGGAAGTTTGCTTTGAAGTTTAGGTTAACCTAGGGTTAAGCTAATCCACCCTTGAACAACTGGCCCCTGGAGAAAAATTGATTGTACAGTCTTAAATTTATCTATATGTGTAACCTATCATAATTATATATTTACTAATAAATACATTTACTATTCTGATCTAATATTTCTTCGTATTAAATTATTTATGGCTTCAAGTGAACATGACAGAGGTACAGTTGCAGCAACGTGATGTTGCAAAAGTAAGAGGAAATAGTTTTATGCAAGAGATAAATCTCACTTGGTGGCAGTTATGTGACATACCTGTTTGGTAGATAATATACAGATACTTTTATCTGCAGGAAAACTATACTGTCACATAACTGTGACAGATATGTTATTGGGCCAAATTCCTATATGTTGCAGATATGTGACAGATATCTGTCATATAACTGTGACAGATATCTGCCACATAACTGTGACAGATATCTGTCACATAACTGTGACAGATATCTGTCACATAACTGTGACAGATATGTAATGGGGCCAAATTCCTATATGTTGCAGATATGTGGCAGATACTTTCGAACATATATTTTTCAGATATTTTACAGAACTGTGACATATATCTGTCACATATCTGTCAGTTTGGTAAGGGTTGTAACAAACTTGTGCGTTTTTACCGGTTTGTACATGACGTCTGGCAGTTCAGAAAATGCCTGAATGAGGTGTCTCCCTTATGAGGAGTCCACTCAAGCCCCCAATTACCGTATCTCCCTGTAGGTCCAAGCCAATCTGGTCATTTTGAATGTTTTCACGGGGCACTAGCCTTAGAGCAGAGGCGCCGACAAAGAGTCAGACTGCAATAATTTCATAACTAAATTATACCAGAATACTAAAAAAGTGGTGTAATTTTAAGTTTGCATTATCAACGTGCAAAGTTCCTGGCAACCTGCAAAATTCCAACCTGCAAAACCCCTAACTTGCAAAATTCCAATCTGCAAAATTTGCAACCTGCAAAGTTCCAACCTGCAACCTGCGTTTTGTACCTGCCGGTTTAGTTTTATAAAAAACACTTTAATTTAAAACGTTTTGCGAAGCGTTTGTGGTTGAATTTTTTCCTTAAATTGAAGCTTATATTACGTATAACAACATACCTTACATATATATGTTGGGAAATTGATAATTTTGTAATTAAAAGTGATATTTTTAGACGATTTTTCATTTGTAAGAATATTCTTAAAAAAATATCGTGTTACCATGACAACAACGTTAGATACTTCATGTTCGGAACATACAATGGTTTTGTCAGCAAGGCGAGGGTTTCTGCATGCATGTATTTTCTAGTACTAATTAGAGACTGATGGCGTTGAATTTGACACTTACGGCCAAAATGGCGGCTATAAAAAAAATCTCGGACATAATTTTCGCAGAGTGGAACATCTTTATAGTATCTAATCTTTGTCGTAGTCGCTGCTAAATCTCTTTATTATGGTATCCCGCGGCAGGCCTCCCGTAAAATATCACGATATCTAACTCTGTGATGTGTAATCGTATAATTGGATGGGATACAGTAAAAACACGTCGTCATGTGGTACAATGTTGTTATCGATTGGGCTATTTAAATAAAGTTGAGGTATAATTTGGTATAGAGCTACAATCTTTGCCATTATACTATGGGACAATTTAGTTTTAAGAAAGTTATATAGACAATACGCATTTTATGCAGATATATATTCCCCCCTCCCTCCCCCCACCCGTTTCAATGTTGCGCCTATGCCAGAAGACGTCTCGTTTGTGATATATTATTTTTTTATGACAGCAACATTGAACAGGGGGCATGGGGGAAACTGAACAGTAGCGGTGTTAAGATGTTTCACTATTTGTCCCATAGTTTCTGGCAAAGATTGTCTGTAAATGCGTCGCTATTAAACTTCAATGCAAGTTAAGGTTACTTTATGATTTTTGAGTTAAACAGGCAGTTAGTTTGGGTAATTTATTCATTGCCTATCAGCATTTTGTTATATGTGAATAAATGTTGTTTTTTCAGCGTCATTGCTATATTTAAAACGATTGTTTTTAAGGCTAGGAAATTTACATAAATTTGCGCAATGCATGGTTATATTAATAAGATATTACATCATGATGGAGAAATATAGTTGCGATTGATAACATTTTACGTTTCTTTCGCAGTGATTCAGAATTACACTAATATTACTCAGCCCCACAAGTATTATTATTATTTGCATTAAGCCTATCCTTGATGACGTGGATATATCTGATAAAGGCATATTTCATAACAATACGTCATGAGACTATAAATTGCATCCGCGCACTCTTGCAGGTATAGTAAGTCAATGCAAGCTGATTAATTCAATAAAAATGGTTTATCATGGCAATATTACTGATAAAATGCGTGCATATGTTATTTATCTTTATTTATCTTGGAAGAAAAAATATTCCTTCCGAAAAATTTCTGAAAAGGCCGGTGTTTCGAAATCAACTGCGTGTCGTATTTTAAGTAACAGCAAAAAGCAATCAATATCCATGGAAAAACGAGGAAGGCCCAAAAAATTGTCACCTCGAGATAGACGCCATTTACTTAGATCATTGTTTAAGTTACGGGAAATTAATCCTGGCTTTTCAATTAAATCACTGGTCGCCTACAGTGGACTTCATTTGTCAGGCATTTCGTACAGAACATTTTATCGAGAACTGCGCCGTGAAGGATTTCAGTATCTTCAAGCGCGAAAAAAGAGATTAGTGAGCCGAACGGACCGCGGTAAACGTCTAAAATTTGCAAGGGAATGTAAGCAAATTTTACAGAATGAGCCCATGTTTTTCCACGAGGTTATTGCTTTCTATCTAGACGGTGTTTCATTCGTGCACAAGCCAAGGACAATGGCGCAAATCTCAGCACCAAAAGGCAAAGTATGGAGGAAAAGGGCGGAAGGATTAAAAATAACAGCTAAAGCTAGGTTCCAAAAACCTAGCAGGGGGAAAGCGTTTGCATTTACTAGTCGCAATTAGGTACAACATGGGAGTATTTTGCGTCGAGGAATACACGAAGATGAATGCCGTATATTTCAGTGATTTTGTTAGGAGAAATTTCCCGGCCCTATTTCATGGACGAGAACGCACAAAAATATTTGTTATGGATAACGACCCTTCCCAAACAAGTGCAATGGCTATGAAAGCTATCCATGATCAAAGTGCTCAGTTGTTCTGTATACCTGCTCGATCCCCCGACCTAAATCCGATTGAAAATGTTTTTCACATTGTTAAAAGCAATTTAGAGATGCAGGTTCGAGCACGGGGAGTCAATCATGAAGCATGGACGGAGTTCAAAGGTAGAGTTTGTAAAACACTCTTGGACACTTCCGTAGATTATATAAATAATTTACTATTAAGTATGCCTAGACGCATCGACGCAGTAATCACTGGAAAGGGCTATAGAACGAAATATTAGTATATTTAGTTAGACACGTGACAAGTGAGCTCAATGAGCGCACTAGGAAACGAATCTCACCCTTACTTTTGCGTCTTATATGCGCTGTAATTGACTTATTATGAAGTTTTATTTAGAAAAGTAGAAATGGATGAATGAGCCCATACCTACAGTATAACTCTGCCAAATTTTAAAACAGTTGAGAACGATATAAGCAATTGAGAGATGATTTTCTTCAACGATTCTCACTTGCGCCATAAAATATAAGCGGTAAGATATCAAATTCATTTACAGTTATCGAGCGAGCTTCGTTTAAAATAGACTATGTTTGGTATATTTTTTAATGATATTAAATCTTGTTGACTATAACATTCTTATTATACATATTGTGTAATAAAAATTAGCCAATACATAATGTTAATGATTAAAAAACTAATAAAACATTGTATTTTATGCTGAGATCCGTCAGTGAGCATCGATATATATATATATATATATATATATATATATATATATATATATATATATATATATATATATATATATATATATATATATATATATATATATATATATATATATGTATATATATATATATATATAAATGATTTGTTGACAGACAAGTATGTCATCAAGCCAATTATCTCATCCTGTTCAGTAAATTGTTGTTTGCTACTGCTCTACATTATCTAAGACAAGCTTGGCAAAGCAAGAACCACAAGGTTTTATATGTTTTTCATGTCTTGGTATTTGGCGATGTAATTTGAACATACGCCAACGAACATCCATCATTTCACTGTTGACCCTATCCACACTCCCTCCCATAACCAAGGCAAGAGGGGCGTCACTAGTCGCAAAAAATGGGGAGTCCTTTTCTAGCACAATATCCTTCCTCACAAAATTTTTTGGGGCAGGAAAATGCACGGTGTCACCCTCTAAGACCTGCAAAAACTCACACCATGGCATAATGGAGGGTTTCCATCTTAGGTCATTAAGTAAGACCACCTCTGCTTTCCCTATGCCAACCCACGCAAAACTCCCCGAGACTGGATTAACAAAACACTCGTAGATGGATTTCAACGGCGAAATAAGAAAGGTTTTGCCGCAGTTAGCAGGGCCGTGAACATAGACATTTCTATATTTGCCTCGGCCTCGCAGCAGGGCATCGTATACTGCACTTGCGAATGTTGAAACAGGTATGCCATTCCCTTCCAATATCTGAACTGCCACACGTAGCCATAATCCGTCGCAGTTGTCTTGGTATGGCTGTGTTAATTGCTCTTGGAGTAACTCTAGCCTAGTTTTACTAGTTCTTTCCAATCGCTTTTCTGCTTGTGTCAGTTCGTGCGCTGTCTCTAGGGCTTCGTTCACAACTCTTGGTCCTCGATTGCAAACAAATTCTGCCAGATCTGTTTTCCCCTGTTCTTGCCACTTGCTTGCTACAGCCATAAGCTCTACCCGAGACTTTATGCATTTCGACTGGATTAATCGAACCACGTCGTAAACTGCCAAGCGTTTCCTTTTCTTTTTACTAGCAACTCGTTTCTTAGAATTCGTCTTACGTTTTTGAGTTGCATTTGTCGTTGGAGGTGCAGTGGCATTAGCGAGGTCTGGGTGATTCTCAGATAAGACATAATCTGCGTCCTCTTTGACTACGTACATATACGCACTAAGTAATTTTCGTGTTTATCTACAAAGTTCACTTTGATACCATGTTGGCTATCAATGAAATTCCTGACCGCGAGCCATCTTGTTTTTTTTGTCGAGTTTGACTGCCATATGAAAATGCTTGCGACCGTCCTCGTGCATTTCTTCACTTACTACCCACTGTAGTATATTTGAGCGGCAGCATTCATTCCACGCATTCACTATTAATTTGCCAAATTCTTGTCTATCTAAACCCGAATCACAACATTGGCTATAGGTTATGAGATAAATTGATCTTTGTTTTGGAGTTTGAGAGAAAATCGCTTGCGCATTCAATGAAGACATACTCGAATATGATACACCTTTAGGTTTACCGGAAATTCATGATCAAGATGCATGACGTCTAAGATGCAATCTAAACTTTACATTTTTAACAAACGATTGTTCGTCTGTCCTTTTAAATCTTATAAACATGTAGTGACGAAGTTTGATTGATTTTTTACCGTTGTGCATTTATAGCTATACAAGAGTTAAATCTTTTTGAACGTAATGATAGTACCCTAGCCCACCCTCCCACATTTCCTCCCCCCCCCCCGGAGTTGAAAAAATTATGTTTCAAGCAACTGAACTATTATGGAAAGCAAACCATACCATATTAGTTTAAAAACGACGATGCGTGCTTTCTAAACTACAATAACGACCAACTGAATTAATTAACATAACTGTAGATCGATCAGTGCGCACACCACAGACAATCTTTGCCATTATACTATGGGACAATTTAGTTTTAAGAAAGTTATATAGACAATACGCATTTTATGCAGATATATATTCCCCCCTCCCTCCCCCCACCCGTTTCAATGTTGCGCCTATGCCAGAAGTCGTCTCGTTTGTGATATATTATTTTTTTATGACAGCAATATTGAACAGGGGGCATGGGGGAAACTGAACAGTAGTGGTGTTAAGACGTTTCACTATTTGTCCCATAGTTTCTGGCAAAGATTGTAGTTGAGTAGCCATCTCAAAATTAATTTCAAAACCATATTTTTCACAGGATGCTCGCGTTCAAAAATAGAAAGTCCAGGGTTTCCCTCCAATTATCCTGGAAGTTTGCGATGCCAATGGCTACTCACGTCGAAGGACAATAACAACATTGTCCAGTTTAGAGCGGACAATATTGATTTGGAAAAATGCAACCGACCATGTGGATGTGATTACCTGGAAATATTTGACGGTGCAACAACATCCAGCAAGCGTCTTGGTAAATTTTGCAGCGGAAGAGTTCGAATGTTTTCGTCTGGCCAGCATATGCTGGTTGTTTTCCACACCGATCAGTCTGGGAGCGGTAGTGGCTTTTCCGCTTCGTTCAAAAATGTCAGTCAAAATTCTGGTGAGCTATGAAGGATTTTAATATTATATGATTGGAAGATTACAAAGACTTATCACAAATTACCGTCTGTTTAGATTGCTCAACACATTGTTACTGTACCTGTTTCACAAATCCCCTGCTTTAGGCGACATAATATATTAAAATATCTGTCAGAATGATTATGTGAAAGATAAAGTCTTCGTTCGATCTAATATTTAATTACGTGATTTTTATATATGATAGATTGATGTAAAGAGGATAATAAAGTGTGTGTGTGTGTGTGTGTGTGTGTGTGTGCGTGCGTGCGTGTGTGTGTGTGTTGGGGGGATAGATTTAAGTAAAGAGGATGATAAAATGGGGGAGAGAAGGGTCGGATCATGTTCTATGTGAAAAAATCCAACATTTCCTGTTTTATATCATAATAAGACTGGCGTACGAGATTGACTTTTGGCTGATCTGAAAAACGAAAAGGCAAATTTATACAGTCGCACATCGCACGACTAATTAGTGCAAACTCTCGTTAACGACCGATGCCGCCCCACTTCTTCAGTTTTAAACATACGAATGTATTCCCATGCTGTTTCAGTTTGTTCAAGATCATCGCAAATAATTCGAACTAATTATGACTCGTATGGGAATGTCAATTGCAAATGGTTGCTCGACGCAGGTCCAGGAAACATGATTGTCATGGAAAGATTTACCCTTGCTTTTGGTTATTGCAATGATTGCAGCTGCGGTCGACTTGAGGTGTTTGACACTAAATCAGATTCTGAGGCAAGACTTGGCTCGTGGTGTTCCACACCAGTTCCCGAACTAATTTCTACTGGAAGATTTCTGTACGTGAAGTTTTCGGCCAAGTCATACTCCACATATCAAAAATTTAAGGCTTTTTTCAAAAGCATAAAAAATCAGACAGGTACATCTTTTTATCACTTTTATGTTATAAATATACTAATTGTGTAACTTTTTGCTTGTATTTTTCCGCGCTTAAAACTTGTGGAGTTCTTATTTGAACGCTGCACAATATTGCGATAATCTCTGTCCTTTCATTTTATATTTCAATCCTTTTGAATGTTTAGTATGTTCAAGAGTTTTTACCGCGCAGACAACTACTAATTCAAAATCGGGAGTTCTTAAAAGCTACGACTATCCTTCAAAATATATACGAGGTAAAGTTGAATGTTACTGGCCGATTGTTGCTGGAAACAATCAGATCATTCGTCTAACGGTTCAAACACTAGATATCCATGGCTGCAAACGTTGTGGTAATCTTTAGGTATGTTTTCCAGATTTTAGGAGTGTAAGGAATTATATATTGTGCAGTATTTCACAACGAGGTAGCTATGTGGACTCATGAGGACTCATGTGAGATGAGACTGCACGCCAACGTTGATTCAAGTAATTAAATTAACATAATTGCGCAATTTGTAATTAAACAGTTCGTGTCATGTTGACAACGTGCTAAAAGCAGTTAAATAATTGCCGCTTCTTGTATGCAAAGGGCAAGAAATCTTTTGTCTTCGCATTTATTTCTTATTCCCTAATCGGTCTATCGTTCAGGATGAAATAGAAACTCATCTTTCCCGAGAGTGATAAAATAGATAAATATAACTCAATCATTCACTATCCGAGATTAATTTTTATAATTTACATGATTTTGATTTCGACAATTGTTTTCCTGTTACATTCATGCGTCCATGCAATAATTTAGCGCATGTCAAACAAATCAAGAAACGCTCTATTGTAATGATACAAATGGGGGAGAGAAAAAAGTAAAAATTTCATTTCCTGCAATGTCTGGCACCAAATTGAGAAAGTTGGGCTTCAAAAATGCTGCAAAGATTTCTTAATTTTTGGTTTCGGTCAGTATGTACTGTATGACTTGGTGGTGGGCAAAATTTCCGGCAAATTAATCAAAACATATAATACTAGATTTACAAGGCGAATTAGTCCTCTGTGACTTTAAGGCGGATTAGTGCATTACTTCCGCACGGCGCTGCAGCAAAAATCTGGTTCCCTCTGGTCACGTGAACTCCCAAAAATTAGGGCAACAAGAGGTCCTAGGGGAGGGTGGTTGAAATGTGATATGTTGTAATTTACAACTTCCGGTTAAATGTTGTGTTTGCAAGGCCCGCCGAGGAGTGACTGTAAAGCTATTATATGAGAAGTGACTTCAACTGTAATATTAAAAACCATTCAAAATGTATTATTTTTCTTATTTGTCTGCAGTTTTCTATTATAAATGTTTTGTATGCAAACACTATTTTGAAGCCGAAGCAGGTTATTTGCTTGGAAAAGCTGTCCTTTGGCGTGTATATACTGGCAATTTTTTCAACCGGTAATATAGCGTGTCGCTGATTTACCAGCTTTTGCCTTTGATGCTTTTCGCTAAAAGAGCGTTTGCAGAACGTCCAACTCAGGACGTTTGTGTAAATGAGTGATTAAATGACGTGATCTCTGGCTCTGTGCTGCTCGTTACAGTATATCGCTAACGCGCCCTTGATAAACAATCCAGCTCGAAAATTATGTGCACGTGCGATAAAACTCAGAGTATCATTCAGCAATAAATTTTTTTCAGCAACCATTAAAATGTGACAACGAAGAGATTGATTGCAATGTAGCTGAACTTGACGAAAAGACAAAACTAATTCTACATGTTATTTCTCAATCATCCATTATATTGTTATCTCAATTTTGTCCACTTTATGCCAAACGTAGCCTGCATGGCAGGCGGTACTTAGGAAATACCGCCTGCCGCAAAACTGGGTGTAAATGAACTACCGCCCCTGAAGCATCAAAGCTATTTATAGATGCATTAATTAAGTAAATATTCAAAATTAGCCACTCCCAAGCTGCTCCCAAGTCCCAACTGCCCAACATAAAATAAATTCCTTGATTCTCATCACCGCCCGACTAAATTTTAAAATCCTCGTGAAAACGTTTTATTTTTCGTTATACAATATAAATGTACCGCCCGACAAAATAATTCAAGACAGTTAATTTTTTCATATTTTATATAGAGTTTTTATTGCCATTTTAAACTTCCAATTTGAAACAAACAGAATTTTGAGTGAAACTTCATTGTATTTTAGGCCACATAAAATAAATTCCTTGATTCTCATCACTAGAATTTGAAAATGTCGAAGAGCCGGGAGGTTTATATTTTATATTTTATATTTATATAATTTATCATCAATAAATAAAAAACTGATTCCTAACATTTAATATTTCTGTGATTTCCAAAGTGAAGTGTCACAAACCAAAAATGAACATATTTTTCCACGAACAATGACTGAACCCTTATAATAATAATAATAGCTTTATTCATCCATCTTAAGATAAAAAAGTACAATGGACTTACAATTACTTGTTTAAGAAAGTATATATGCTGCGGATATGTCTTTATATTACAAATTGTTGTAAGATAATTTAGAAAACTAACTAAGAAGTTAAAACTAATAAATTCTTTAATCTAATAAGTTCTTCTAATAAGTTAAAACTATTTATACATATTTACAAGCTCTACCTGAAAATGAATGTTTATGCCTTTCAGTTCCTGAGAAGAATGATATATTGCGATTCCGGTCAATGTTCCTTAAATTGTACTGATTGTTAATTAATTTTGGCAAAACACTGCGACAGGGATGGTGTGGATCGTTCATAAACCTATCAACTTCTCGACTAGTTGCCTCTTCCCTTCTTTCGTTCAACGGTGGTAGGTAATCTTTTTCCAGGCCAAGGATTCTTAAGCTCCTGGATTGAACCCGCTCTATTTCATCTCGCAGGTAATTAGGGAGTCCCGCCCAGACAGGTGATGCATACTCGAGAATTGGTCTTATTTTGGATTGATAGGTAATAATACCGACTTCAGCTGGTAACTGCGATTTCCTGCATTCTCTAAGATGGTAAAGGCGTTTATTTGCTTTACGTGTAATCTCTTCAACATGTGCGTTCCATTTTAGATTATTTTGGAACGACACGCCAAGTAATTTAAAAGCGTTGACCCTTTCTATTAACTCATTTCCAATTTCCTTCAACTGAATGCGAAGTTCCGTTAAAATGCAATGAAATTTCTTTCAAGGTTCTATTTGTTTGAAATTGGCAGTTTAAAACAGCACTAAAAACCCAATTTTAAATATAAAAAACTTAACTATCTTGAAAAATTTTGTCGGGCGGTTCATTTATATTGTTTAACAAAATATAAAAAAATTTCACGCGGCTCTTAAAATACAGTCGGGCGGTGATGAGAATCAAGGAATTTATTTTATGTGGCCTTAAAGAAACTCAGTCATTCTGTCATTGTTTGTGGAGATACGAATTACTATTGATCGATATATAAATTATATAAATATACAATATAAAAAATAAATCTCCCACTGTCTTCGACATTTCAAAGTGTACACTGTGTCTAGTGATGAGAATCAAGGAATTTATTTTATGTGTTAATATAAACCAAGCCCGTTTAGCCGTTTAGCTGCCTTAAAACGGTGGTTTAATAAGCTCATAGTTAATAGAGGATAAGCTCAAAATACAAAGCATGCAAGTCTGTACTATAGATTCATCATCAGTCAACAACCAAACTGAAAGTATTGAACCTTATAGAACGATAGTTTTTATTTGTTTACAACTATACATATTCAACGGGTATATAAGAGTTTAACTGTTATTTGATAATTACTGCATCAACCGGCCCCTTGTTCATACTTTGGAGGTTCGTATATATTAATATCTATCAAGTATCTTTGGTTCAGAACATGACTGATAGGCTTATATGGAAATTCCACTGTTCGATTCAGTGAAGAAATATCTGCTAATTTCTATCGATAGTTTTTAGTAAAATGTCAACATTATTGCGATTTATGGCCTTTGAAAGTCAAGCGAGATAGTATATTATCAAATTAATACGCATGTAATTGTCTGAACGAAAATATAGACTAGCCCATACCTTTAGCCGATCATAACTTCGGCCCCTTCGGACGTATCTTCTTTGTTAAATATTCTTGTTCGAATCTCTATCAATAACACTATTTAGAGTGTTATTTTTCAGCTTGTATCTTTTAATTTGCTTCTTTTATTATGTTATTCCATTTCTGGTCTGACTTGACGTGAACTAATTTCAAAACGCAGAGTTTCAAAACGTCAAAACATTTTGTTAATGATTAACATTTAACCGAATTTACCCGTTGATTGACAACTACATAAAAATACTAACCAATCCGTTTTTCCCGTTCACCAGCGGACGGGTAATTCAAAAATCCCTAGTTTTGCGGCAGACGGTATTTCCTTTGCTTCCCTAATTTTCGCTGCCCGTAGAAATACCGCCTGCCATGCAGGCTATGCCAAACGTAGTATATTATTTCCTAACGTACCAGCCGTTATTCCATGACTGCTACAGCATATAAACTTGACCGAAGGCACATAATTGCATAATTGCTTTGAGTTGGTTGCAAATTTTGACAGAAAGAATATCTTTAACGAAAATGGAATTGGAGGACATTTGGAAACCAATTTATGCTGTAATGTATGCAAAACGCAATGTTTATGTGTTGGGTGTATTTTAGATATGGAAAGGGAATGTTTTTACCTGATTAGACACATATATTTGGGCCTGTGAAATATTCTTGACTTTGTACCAAATGAATAAACAATTATTCACAAATGTGAATTTTGTTGAACTCGGTTTTTTTAAAAGTGGGCACAAGTTGCACTATGTTCACACTCTCTCATATATATGTCATCATTTGCATATATAAACTCAATTTACTTCATGGACAATACAAAAACCCATACAGCAGTGCTAGAACAAAATTCTAATTATATATATATATATATATATATATATATATATATATATATATATATATATATATATATATATATATATATATATATATATATATATATAATATTCAATATTGAATTTGTGCGTAGTGAACTAGAGTGCTCAACACCAATAAATCAGTAGAGCAAATAAAAAGACATAAACAACAAAAATTTCAATCTTAAAATTTTATTTCATCGCTACACAGTGTTTCACGTACAGCGTACGATCATCAGGCGATTGATGTTAATTATCTCGCAATAAATTACAACGGTTTACGCTGACGCGCTTAGATTGCTGACGCAAGCATTTAAACGATTGTGTTTACTTGCGCGCGTGCGTTTGAAATTAGAAGCTTTATAACTGTTCCTATGCCTACACTTGCTAAACAATTCAGATCTTATATTCAATGTATTCATTTTGTCCGATAACATAATCATTCTTTTT
>CACRXK020013591.1:0-13889 GCA_902702795.2 Paramuricea clavata
ATGCATGTTTTGCCCAAGTTTGTATATTGTGTTCTCTCTGATAGTTTGTTGTATGTATCTTTAAAAGGCCATGCATTAACTTGTTTTCCCCATTCCTATGAGTATTGGGTTAATTGACTCAAGTGCTGGCATATTTTTGGTGTCCCTGAGGTAAGGGCTGTTAATTAATTAATGCGACAGCTAGGCCAGTAAGCAAAACCTCACTGTGTGGTTATTTTTATAGTGGAAATTCCTTTCAAATTGTATGAACAACCTGACTGGCTCAGTTTTCAGATCTCATCAGAACAAGGCAAGCTCTCAGTTACACCGGGAAGATATTGTATGGCTATAAATACTAACTGGATTGATTGATTGATTGATACTTTATTATCTTTCCCCATAGAGGCTTTTCAAAGACAATTACCTAATTACATGCAGAATAACTAATTTATAATAACTATATAATATTAATAATACAATTACAAGCCTATGCTATATGCGTAAGAACCTAGTTGCTTAAAAACTCATGCAATAACTTCGTCTTCAAACGACGTTTAAAAGAATCAACTGATTCACAAAGGTTTAAAGAAGAGTCTAAAGAATTCCATAGACTAACAATCTTGTAATAAAATGTCCGTTGACCTGTTGCCGTTTTAAATAACGGAATATTAAGTTGTTGTGAATTCCTAGTATGATGGTTAGATACTTCCTGACGCTTTATAAATTGGGATGAAATATAAGCTGGGAAACAGCCCGTCATGCACTTAAAAGCCATAGTGGCGCTACGATAGTACAACTGAGTTGCCACAGGAAGCCATCTTAATTCTTTTAAAAGTGGTGTAACATGATCATACTTTCGTGCTCCGCTAACGATACGACAGGCAAAGTTCTGTACAGATTGTAATTTGTTTATGTTTTTGCCAGTTGTATTGGCCCAAACATTCGAACAGTAAAATAACTTGCTGAAGACAAGAGCGTTTATTACAGTGATAAGTGTTTGCCTGTCCAGTACATGCTTAACACGATTTATCTGACCGAGGCGGGACATACACGAAGAGATCGTCTTAGTTATGTGTTCGTCATAAGAAAGGAGAGGGTCAAGAGTAACTCCTAGATCTTTTACTGTTTCGGAAGGGAATATATTTTTCCCAAGTAGGGATAGGCTAAACTCATTTAGGTCCGCTAATTTGTGTCTACTTCCGAAAACCATGAGCTTTGTCTTTTTTGGATTTAATAAGAGAAGGTTGTTGAAACACCAGTTTCGCACTTTCAAAAGATCCTCATTCATATCTTCAATGGCACCTTGCTTGTTTTGTAGATGGAAGGAAACGCTAAGTTTTGTGTCGTCCACATAACTATTAGATTTACATTTCTCTGGAACGGATGGCAAGTCATTAACATATATGCTAAACAAAAGAGGGCCGAGAATGCTTCCCTGGGGTACACCACTGACCACAGGAAGAAGTTCTGATTTAGTTGAGTGGATCTTTACAACTTGTTTTCTGTTTGAAAGATAACTGCGAAACCAAAGAAGTGTCATATTGGAGACTCCAACATCTTCCAATTTAGATATTAATAATTCATGATCAATGCTGTCGAACGCCTTGCTCATATCCAAAAAGACTGTAGCAGTAAGCTTCTTTTTGTCTATGGCATTGAGGATGGCATCTGTAGTTTGAATAACAGAAGTTTCGGTGGAGTGCCATTTCTTATTTCCACTCTGGTGTTGCGTTAATCTTTCCTTTTCTAATAAATAGGAAGAAAGCTGATTATAGGCAGCTCGTTCGCAGACTTTCGACAATACAGGTAATAATGAAATAGGTCTATTATTGATCGCTTGTTCATGATCTCCATCTTTAGGAATGGGTGTTACTTCTGCTATTTTCCAAACAGTGGGAAAGGTAGAAGTAACTAGTGAGGAATTAACAATAGATGTAAGTGTAGGCAGTATAGATGTCAGACAGTCTTTTATTACGCGAATGGGAATTTGATCAATTCCTGGGGCTTTATTGGAAGACATTGAGCTTATAATTTGACTAATTTCTTCACTGTCAGTAGTTCTAAATGAAAATTGTTGAAAACTGTTGAAAACTGGACTGACTGACTTGGTGAAAATAAAGTAAAAACAACATTGGTCATGAAAATATTGTCAAAACAATATAATTGTGTCGGCAAAGAAATAAGAAATTATTCTGCCAACCAGGCCAGCCTGGCTTCCATATTGATAGCCCCTATGGCTATAATCTATTCTTAGCCTCTCCCGCAGGCCTCTCTATGGGTTTTCAGTGGTGTAACTTTTGACCACTTGCCCTCGGGGCAAGTTGGACATGAAAATTAGTTGCCCTGAATAAAATTTAGCCACTGGGGTACCGAGGTAGGAGATTAAATTTAGGGGACAACGTGTCGACCCATTCTATATGGCTATATGTTATACTGCCTCAAATTTAAAAGATTGGTCCACAAAAAACAAAATTTGAATCAAGTACGTGCACTATAAAAAAATTATCTAACAATGAAAACATAAACTTAAAGATGCCCAGCTTTTTGTGGCAAGGCGACTTGCTCAATCTGGCAAGCAAGATAGAACGTTTACTGGCCCATCATGATATTCACTTGCCCCGGGCAAGAGTTAAGTTGCACCTCTGGTTTTATCCTGCAAATGGGTTCCCACCACCCAATTCCTCGGGTGAGATGCCTGCGGTGGAGGCTAGAGTTCATGCCACTGTTGTTAGTGAAACTCCATATCAAGAAACATGTATTGTAATGTTTCAAAATTAATTAAAGACAAAAAAATTGCTTGATTTTGTATATTATTTATTTTAATTCGACTTGCTAATTTGATAATTATTCTTTGACCATGCAGTGAATAATTTTAAAACTTAACTGTACAATCAAGTTACATGTAATACAGTATTATTAAAACTAGAGTTTGTGGGTTATTTCTTGGCTGTTTGTAGTACATATAACACATTCCCACAAAATTATAGAGAAAAGTCATTGTTAGTTCTGCCAGTTAGGTCTGGAAAGACCTGGTACACCACTACTCTTGCTATTTGAACATTCGAAATAACTTGTATTATTAATTCCTTGTCCACATGACTTACATCAGATTCGCCCTAAATGAGAAATGTCCATTATACATATAGAATAATGACAGTACCATATGAAGATACTGAAGATGTATTCAGATCCCAGACTCCATTTACAGGGAAATTTACTGTAGAGCAGAGCCCAAACTGTTCAATTAGACATTATTGATATGTTAACCCATTGAGCACCGTCCAGTGGCTCTCCAGTTCACAAATAAGTAAAATTGTCTGGTGTTAGACAGAGTAAAATAATAAAGTAGTGTGCATTAGGGCACAATGCAACCTACAGTAATGGTTAATTAATATGGTATGTCAAACAAATTAACTTGCTCAGTAATGTTCCACATATATAGTTTCTGGCATTTATAAGCCCGTCTAGGGCACAATGCAACCTAATGGTTAATTAATGGTATGTCAAATAAATTGACTCACTATAAGCCCATCTAATATGGCAGGAAATTTTACTTGTCAAGATGACAAATATTGTCCATTATAAATGGATTAATTGTATTTCTTAACTATCCCAAAGTTTCATTTTACATTACAATATATCAAAAATAATCTATGCAGATCTAAGAGAGAAAGTTCATAAATAATGTCTAACTGAACAGTTGGGCTCTACTCCAATACTGGGAACACCCACACTGAAGATTCTCAAACATGTTATCAGTCATCAATTTGATTGGTTAGTTGTCAGGGCACAATTTTGGTCAATGCCATGGGTAGTGAATATGTATCGGCTGTCTGGCACGTACACACCCTTCATTCCTACAAATACCTAACTACAACTCTAATGGCTGTGCGATTTGTGGAACTCTGACAAACTATGTTGGGCAGATGTTGACCATGTAAACCCAGGGATGGATTTACTGGGGGGTGTGGTGTGCGGGGGTTGTGCACCCCCCTAGCCCTGGACAGAGTGGGTGCAGGGGGGTGCTATTTTTCATGATAAAGCAAAAAATTATTAGAGACAAAATGAGATACAGCAATTTGAGTAATAACATGATAAGCGAACTGTGAACAACAATTACAATTCAAATACAGTAGTCAAGCAAGACTTATCAGTAGTGAAGCAAGTTGATGGGTGGACGGCACACATGACCGACACAACTCGGCACCACAGCCAGCAGAGCACACCCCCCCCCCCCTACCAGATCATGCTGGATCCATCCCTGTGTAAACCTCCGAATGCTTGTGTTCATTCATTAGCATTTTTGATGGACTGAGCTGTTGAAATCCCTTTGCTGCATTAAAAAATACCTGTCCAAAAATAAGTCCATGGGCTAACACAGGGGGGAGGGCGTATATTTGGGGTCTGTCATTGGGGCTTATATATTCAGAGGTGAGAGGTTTATGGTTATTGGTTTGAACTTGATATCTTTGGCCTAGCAAAGCAATTTTTCACTTGCCTGTTGTAGAAGTGACATTTAATATAACTACACAGTATTAAACTTGTAATAATATAGATAGAGTCACACATACGACAAAACAATCCTATTTTTACTGGCTCGTATTTATGAATTCACAATTGTATGAATCGTTAGATCGATTGTGATCAACGTGGATTTCTTAATACGCTCTCGTTTGATATAAACGTACGTTAATGAATACTGTGAGTGACATTTTAGAGGGTCCTGAAGGGGTAAAATGGGAACTGGGATTTGCTTATTTTTGGGTGGGAAAATGGGATTTTATGCACTGGGACTGGGATTCATCAGCAAAAAAACAATAGAAAATGGGAATGGGATCAAGATTTGAGCAGGACAGCCACTGAGATGATGGGATTTGTGCTCTGGGACAATGGGATTTACATGGGCGTACGGGAAGGAAAAAATTAGGGGGGGGGCGGAAAAAATTTGCCCCACTTTTTCGGATTGTGCCCGCGTTGTTGCCCGACTGTGAAGCGAATATTGCCCGACTGGCTTTGTTTGTCCAACAAACTGGGGGGGGGCTCCCCCCCCCCGCCCGGTACGCCCATAGGGATTTAGTCAAAATTTGGGCTGGGAAATGGGAATACGACCCCCCCCCCTTCAGGACCCTCATTTTAGTTACAAGCCTGGAGATGGCTGTCAAAATTCAGCGGAGTTTATGTGTCAGAATGAAATGACATGTGAAAACACTTAGCAAGATTGAGGCATCAAATGCGATATTATTTGTATTTCAGCCGTTGCTACTTGTTACGGAATGGCTATGTAAAGCTATATATAGATTGTGTTAAACGTGGTTAAAAATATTTTGACTTTGTTGTTTCTGATGACATTTGCCGACTCTCGACTTTTTACTCTCGATCGACTCTCAACTTTTTACTCTCGACTCTCGACTTTTTACTCTCGACTTTTTACTCTCGACTCTCGACTTTTACTCTCGACTCTTGACTTTTACTCTCGACCTTTACTCTCGACTCTCGACCCTCGACTTTTAGATACACTCGTTCTGCAAGTGTTATGTAATTCGAAGGTCGCGGGTTCAAGACCCAGCCGCGGAAGATAACATCTTTCTGCTTGCGCTGGGTATGGAAATTATATAACACGCACTCTAGAACATTTTCATATATATATATATATATATATATATATATATATATATATATATATATATATATATATATATATATATATATATATATATATTATTATTATTATTATTATTATTAATGGTTTAAGATACACACCTTCGCAATAGATTGAATTATGGTGCGTTTACAAAATTGATACGCTATATATTTACATATATAAAAAATTTAGTTGCATGCATCAAGTCTATAAATCTTATTGACTTGCATTAAAATCATCGTAATTAAGTATTACGCTTAAGTTTCTTTACTATAACTATTATATAGAGCTACTGTACTGGGAAAAAAGCTACGGCGATATCTTTCTGTTCGGCAGTTTATTGTTGTTAATGTGTTAGAGTTTCTAAGTTCATAATCATTTGAACTAGCCCTGGACAATGGAACATATTTTGACAGTGGTCCTTCAATTTCTATGCGTTTCATAGTATTGAGGCAATGTCGTTCTCGCCTTTCATCCAATTTGGAACACCCAAGTTGTGCTAATGCTTCCCTATAAGAGTAACCCGGTAAAATGATCCTCAGCGCTCGTTTTTGCACTCGCTCTAAATCATCGGCGAGGTACAAAGGTAGGGCATGATGCCATACCACACAACAGTACTCCAGAACCGATCGTATTAAGGCAAAGTATATACTCAATAAGTCTTCTGCAGGGACACCATCTCGTCGTAATATGCGGATGATATATAAACGTTTAGAAGCCTTGGATACAACTGATTCTATGTGTGCATTCCATTTAAGATCGTTTTGGATAACCAGACCTAGGACTTTATGAGACCGCACAACCTCAAGCGCATGACCGTCAATCAACAATGGTGATAGATCAGGTGATTCCCGCAGAAAGCAAACGCGTAGTTCTTTGCACTTTTTGGGGTTAAGTTTCATAAGGTTGCACGAAGCCCAAGAATTTATAGTATCAATACAGAACTGAAACTTTGAATTGCTGCCCTTTGTGATATTTTCAGATGTTGATTTGTCATGCACAAATTTCCAAATATCCGTTGCGTGTGGTTGCACATCGAGATCATTTATCATCGCCAAAAACAGAATTGGACCGAATTTAGTTCCCTGCGGGACACCCGCATTCATTGGCAACCAGTCTGACGTTTTCCCTCCAAGTTTGACCCGATGCCGGCGGTTAGTTAGGAAGTTGATAATCCAAGGCAACAGGGACGATCTAACGCCTAGGTCCAAAAGCTTTAATATTAGTAAATTATGTCCTATACGGTCAAACGCCTTTTCGAAGTCAAGGAAACAAAGTCTAAAATGTTTTTCAGGACACTCTAAGTTGCACAACCAAGTGTGGATCATGTCTAAAACACAATAAGTTGTGGATGTTCCTTTCAAGCATCCAAACTGCTTGGGGTCGATCTTGTCTTTAATATCGGTTATCATCCACCCGACCATGAAATCTTCAAGAACCTTAGCCAGGCAGGGTGTCAGTGAGATGGGTCTGGTGTCAGCTTCACAGGTAGGAGGTTATGATTTTGGAACTGGTATGATGTCTGAATCTTTCAATATTGCATGCACGATTCCAGATGAAAGTGATTCGTTGAAAATAGTTGCAACAGGTTCGGCTAATTCATGGGCAAACTCTTTCAGGATACGACAGGGGACTTTATCTGGGCCGTGAGCTTTAAAAGGTTTAATTTCTAAGAGCTTTTTAGATACTTCATGTGGTTGAACTGTTGGAGCAGGTTCTTTGGCTGGAAGAAATGCCGGGAGTGTCGCTAAATTAAGTGGTGGAATATCACTATTCACCGATGCATAGAACACATTCAAAGCTCTAACTAATTCTGATTGATCCAGAGTTCTTCTATCATGTTCAAGCGAGAAGGAGTTCTTTCCAGATTTTCCTGCCATTTTATTTAAGATTTTCCACCACATACGGCAGTCATCCTTCTTTAAATGTTGTACCTTTGTTTTGTAGTACGATATTTTCCTCGCATTGATTTCATGTTGGACCTTATATTTCAACGATTTCCACAAG
This sequence comes from Paramuricea clavata, assembly GCA_902702795.2. Classification (NCBI taxonomy): domain Eukaryota; kingdom Metazoa; phylum Cnidaria; class Anthozoa; order Malacalcyonacea; family Plexauridae; genus Paramuricea; species Paramuricea clavata. The sequence continues at coordinate 7,628 of CACRXK020013591.1, forward strand.
ATTGTATTATGACCATGAAACGCCTTTTGTCGATATTTGATAAGCTGTTTTATTGCAGGTGTTATCCATGGTTTATCGGTGTGATGACGTGTTGACGTCTGTTGTGGGAAGATTCGGTCAATACTTTCTGTTAACTGGTTTGTAAACGAGATTGCCAAGCTATCAACAGTAGGGTTGGGTTCAAGGTCACAAAACCAATTATGTGTGGTAACCCATCTTCCGAAAGCATCTATTCCTGATCTGGGATAGCGCCGTACTAAGGATTTAACAGGTTTTGCTTGGATGTTGTGGCTGGGAATGCTATCGACTGAAGATAGCTAGTGTACAATATTATGGTCACTGGATCCTAATGGAGCAAGGACATTAGGGCGGTCATATAAATTATACAGGTTTGTAAGAATAAGATCGAGTATTGCTGATTCTCTAGTGGGTTGGTCAACAACTTGTTTAAGATTTTGACTGGTGGTCAAACTGCGAGTTTCAAGATCATTAAAATCACCCATAATTACTAGACCAAGGTCAGGGTGGTTATTTCTAAGTAAGTCAATAGTGTTAATTAAATGTTCATTAAGATCACTGTGTTCCGATATTGTCAGACCAGGTGGGTGATACACGACACAGATAACGATACCGGATAGAGGTCTAGGGAGGCGTTTCGGTCGAATGCTCAGCCATAAGCATTCTAAATTCTCACTTTCTAGGTCTACCCGTCGTATACAGGGGATGTCTTTTTTAATATAAGCACAAACTCCGCCACCTCGTCCAATTGCGCGATCTTTACGAAATAAATTGTAATCGTTAATTGACAATAAGCTGCTGTCTATGTGTTCGTGTAACCATGATTCAGTTATCGCGATAATGTCAATGGGCTTGAAACTTAGTAATGCTGTCAATTCGTCCAGCTTTGGAAGGAGTGAGCGGGAATTAAGTAAAATGAAACATGGGAGTATTATTTCTTTGTTAACCTTTACAAGGTTGCATGGTTTAAAGTTGTAATATGGATTAGGTTGGAGGAGGGAAAATAGCAATTCTTGCGCTTCTTGTGCTGTTTAAACGTTGTAGAACGATCTGTAATATGGACGGAGATGTTCGTTCTATTTTTGGCTTCATTTGGTGTCCATATTTTATGTAAGGTTAAAGAGGACTGTGGACTTATTCCATCCGGGATGTATAGGAAAGAGGTCTCGCTATTCAAAAAACGAGGGGTCACATTGGTATAGTCAATAATCTCAGTTGGGTAAAGTAAAAAACAAATTCCGAAAATACAGGACATCTTGAGAATTCAATATATAATTCAAAACAAGACGCAGTTTGAGACTGTAAATTTTCGACTTTATTTCAAAGTCATCTTCAGACAGAATGAAATACAATACTTTACAACACATATATATATATATACAACGCAGAGAGAGAGAGCATCTGTCATGTGGGCGGAAAGAAGGATTATCCAAGCGAAGCGAAACATAATAAAGAAAATGGTAATAACTGAAAATGGAATATTTAGCTTATTTACAACAATGTTTAATATATTAGAAGGATTGAGGTAGAAAGGGAAAGACCCGACATGTAGAAGAAGATTAAGTTAAAGTGTTATGTGAACAGTTGTAGTTCTTTACTAGCTTTAAGTCCAGTGTTAAGAAAAGGTTTGTTGTGTTTGATAAGCAGTGCTTCAAGAAAAGCAAGAATGTTGTAGTTGTTAGATTTTGTAATGTGAAGTATTCTGTAGCTGTTGAAAACAAGGTTTTCAATAGGAGAAGAGTTGTCAGAAGGCGAAGGAAGATCGTTGAGTAATGTGAACTGGTCTTGTAAAGTAGCTAAGAATTGAGCATGTTCACACTCAGAAAAATGTTGGCCCACTGCACTAGAAAGGCATCTTTGTGCCATGCCAATATAGGTTTTGCCACAACCAGGGCAAGCGACCTCGTATACAAGATTACTACGAGATAAAGGAGGAAGTTTATCTTTGTTGGAAACAAAATAAGAAAGCTTTTTAGTGTCATAAATAGTGATGAACTTAACCGGTTTAGAAAGAAATCTTTGTATTTTATTAAGACATGATTTTAAAAGAAAATCGCCACGGTTTCCGAGATAAGGAATACGAATCCAAATTTTAGGCAACATATCATCATCCGTGTCATGATTAACGGCATCGGAAGTAGAACTATCAATAAATTTGGTTTTAAGCTTTTTAATAAAAAAGTTTCTAACGCCAATAGGATAACCATTCCAAGACATAAAATATTTGATAGTCTCAATTTAATTGTTGAAAAGTGTTTTCAAACTGCAAATTTTAAAAGCCCGGTAGAACAGAGATTTTACCCATGCAGTTTTGCGATGAAAAGGCTCGAAACTTGAAAAATGTGAATACTGACCGGTGTGGGTGTCCTTACGATAAATGTCAGTACCATCAACCGAGACTTTTATGTCTAAAAAATGAACTACGCCATCGGGAAATGTATCAACTGTGAAATTTAAGTTCGGATCGAAACTATTGAAATTAGCTAAATAGTGCCCCTGGCAGCAAAAATTATTATTGGCGATATTAAATCTAGGTATGATTTCTAGCGTATCCGTGAAAAAATTTTCAATTTGGTCAAATCGTTCCACTTTTATGGCGGTTTAAAGTTGGCAAAAATGCCCTTTATGATGGATCTTGTCCGTCATCAGAAAAGCCTGGAACGAGCTATTTTTGTGACGTCACCCAAGGTACTCGTCAAAATAAGGCTTTCGTTCCATATGCAAATCTATAATAATAGTGTTGGCTATATACATACAGTGCGCTCATTTTCGGGAAGTAAAAAAGATGGTTAATAGCTGTGTAGCTGCCAATTGCACGAATAAATCGTGTCTAAGTTCGGGTATAAGTCTCCATACGATACCTTACTACAACGACGATCGACCTGAAGCTAAAAGAAGAAGAAAAATATGGGTTGACTTCATAAAGGCAAAACTCGTCTTCGTGCCTTCGAAAGCTTCGACTCTTTGTTCAGCGCACTTTAAGCCTGAAGATTACGAGCGAAGATTCTCAATTTTACCTGGGCAAACGAAACCAAACTACCCCAAATTAAGAAGCGACGAACTTGGTATTTGTGTGTATCCAAGTATACATTCTGAGGCGAGGGAAACATCTAGAGAACCAGTCGTGCAAAGTCCTAGAGATAGACGGATGGTGAGTCTGTTTATAACAAGCTTTTGTTTTGAATGTTCAGAAAAGATCCATGCATTTTACCGAACTGTTTCAATTATTAATGACATTTCATAGCCTGATATTGTAGTTGCTGTACTTTTTACTAATTTCTAATAAATCTTTTCATAAAAAGTTGACAAAAGCTAATTTGCAAGGTGAGAGAAGCACGTGTGATGGCGAAGTATCGAACATGGACGACTTAGCGCAAACACCGAAGTCGAGTAAATCAGGTAATTAAAGTTAAATTTTTGGACTTTAAAATGCCGTTTTATAATAAAAATGTATTTACATTAATTTTATAAACAAAGTTTACGGATATTATAATTAAATTTCGGTGTAAAGATATTAAAAAGGGTCTGCCACTGAGTAATTTTGATGAAGACTGCAAGTTTACTAGTCGAAACGTTTAATCAAAATGAAAAATCATTGTCTTGTATTTTTTAAAAAGGGTCATTGTAGGTTTTATTTTCTCACTGAAACGACTTGCCGACATCTAAACATCTTACTAGATACTGATACTCAAAGCAAGAAAAGAAAACGCCAACTGGAAAAGCTTGATGAGAGTCAACTCGAGGAAAGTCACATTGATGAGCCAGCAAATGTAAAGTTTCCTACATAAAGTTTTACATCTATAATATAATACTTGCACTCCAGCTGAATCTCCCTTTATGATATTCATGCTACAAAATCATTGTTTTTTTATTATTTTCTTAGTTTGTCATTGCCAGTACAGAAATGGAATCTCTTCGAGAAACCAATAGAAGGCTAAAAAACAAAATTATTTCCTTGAAAACATCTGCCAAAGGAAATAAATCCAAAATGAAGCTAATGAGACGCAGGGGTAAGACTCATCGAGAAGAAGCCATCAACATTGGGGGGGGTTGTCATGTTTTGACCAACATTTCCTAGGATTTTGACCAAGTCGTACAAATTTTGCCCAAAAATGTTGTCGGGGGGGGGGTACAATTTTAAGGAAATATCAGTTCCGTTTTGACCAACTTTGGGCAAATATCAGTTCCATTTTGACCAACTTTGACCAACGTTTGAATTATTGGGGGGGGGGGGTGTTACCCCCCCACACACACACCTATAGCGACATCCCTGGTTAAGCGTGTTACATAAAGAAGCAATGCTTTATTTTTATGCATATATTATTTAGTACTCCAGCTTGAACAACGCTTAGAAGAACAGTCGGTGAAGAAGAGTGCTGAAGAATCTGAAATGGAAGGTGGCAATATTGAGAGTGAGGATGAAGCATCAGAGGCGGAAAACGAGTTCTACGAACATGATCCTGCCTATGAGGTAGATGATGTCGACATGGAAGAAGATGATGAAGATTTCATAGAAGAAGATATAGGGTGAGTAATTTAATAACTTGGCACCGCCTTTTGCAATAACAAGCATCACAACTATTGTGTATTATTACAATGTTGCACTTTTGCTTGTTTCAGGTTGTTGCAACACAATGGAAATCTACGGTCAGAACCAAAGCACATTGTGTTTCTGTCACAGCTTCTGCTACTTTTCAACTTTTGCCATTCATGCAAAGCTGATAATCCATTGGTGGAAGCAAAAGCTGTTGGAACTGCAGCAGTTGTAACCTCAACATGCCACAACCCAAATTGCCCACAGAAAACCACAACATGGTATAGCCAGCCACTAACACCTGGGCGTACAAAAGCACGTGCTGGAAACTTTCTTTTGTGTATGGCAGTCTTGCTTGGTGGTGGCTCTTTTACTAAAATACGCCAAATATTTGCACATATGGGTCTTTGCCCATAGGATTTCTAGACAACTCAATAGGGGGGGGGCTACATTAAACGGAATGGCCCATTGGTTGATACAATATATTTGAACTATATAATTTATAAATTATGTTGTACTATTATAGACTGTGCTATTCCCCACCATTTTCCTTCACTGGAAGAAGTACCAGTCATTGTTGTTGGAGAAAGCCAAGAAATTAAGAAATGGTGTTGTTCTGGCAGGGGATGGTCGCCATGACAGCATGGGTCATTCTGCCAAATTTTGTGCATATACAGTTTTTTGTTGCACTCTTGGACAAATCATTCATTTTAATCTTGTGCAGGTAGAAATACTGTAAATAATATTAAAAAACTCATTAATAATTCATGACGAAAACACAAAGAAAAATCATAAGCGTGTCGTATCTGTATATGTGATACAGATTCATGTTGATTTACATAAACTTTAACTTTGATTTTCTCGGCTTAGACAACGTTTATTTTTAAAATTACTTCGCCAATGAACTCATAAGATGAGTCGTTTTTTAAGTCATTTACAACATTCGCGTCCGTGTTGTATCGGATATACAAACTCTCGCCTTCGGCTCGAGTTTGTATATCCGATACAACACGGCCGCTCATGTTGTAAATAGTACCTATAGCTTCACTTACTAGTTACTAGCTCTTGATTATTCAATGACACTAACAACTGTTATTGCCTTTTAGAGAAATCAGGCAGGGAGTAGTCCAGCAATGGAGTTTATGTCTTTTAAGTTATCCATGGACTTCCTTATCAACTATGGCCTCACCATTACTACCTTCATATCAGACAGGCATACTTCAATTGCAAAGTATATGCGGCAAGTTTTGAAACAAATTACCCACTATTTTGATGTGTGGCACTTGAAGAAAAGTGAGAATATTTCCAATTTTTTAAATAATATAATTCATGCTAATGCCCAGACTGCTTAGGAGTTAGGATGAGAACCCACTGAGCTATAAACATCACTGAATTACTGATGAGTTAGTTTATGATAATTAAATTAAGCCTTCAGGAGTTCAGGCCCTTCACTATTTTCCTTCAATTCTTGTTGACATTGTTTTCTGTTTGAAAATTTTATTGCTTGCAGAAATAAGAAAGGTGCTGTTCAAAATTGCAAAAGAGAAAGACTGTGAAGCACTGAATGAATGGATAAAGCCATGTGAAAACCACCTGCACTGGAGTGCTACTTCAACCTATGATGGCAATGGTTTGGTAATCTGGGCAAAATTCAAGTCCTTTCTACAGCACATTGTCAACATCCATTCAGGGCACAGTGATCCACTGTTT
>CACRXK020013592.1:0-12500 GCA_902702795.2 Paramuricea clavata
TTTTTTGTTTGGAACACCATTTTGCATGTTGAGCAACGTTGAGCACTTTTTCGCACTTTGGGCAACATTTGAGCAATATTTCACATTTCGAGCGAATTTTGAGCAACAAAAAGTCAGCGATTATAGAATTCGATTCGTACCTCGATTAACTAAACATACAGTTCGGAGTAAGGTTTAAAAATTGACGGGTATTACTATTATTTTATATATAATTTAGGTATAACTCCAAAAGAAAAGCCGTACAGCTGCATATGACATTACAGTTGAAAAATTAGAACGCTGACTTTTTCGAGTTCTCTTTTTTTTGTCGTAAACAACTCCATATACGGAAGTTTGTTCCATATATGGAGAAAGACGTGGAAACAGATTTAAAAAAATGCTGATTTTAAAAAATTTACGAAAATCTTAGAGGTAACTGTTCACAATTTTAGCACTTTTTTAGCACTATTTTGAGATTTTGAGCACTTTTTGAGCACTTTTTAGCCATTTTTGCCAGCACTTTTTTAGGATTTTACCAGCGCAATCGGGAAAGGCCTATTGATATATTACATTGGGGACAGCTTTATACTTATTATAGTTATCATGTTTAAATTGTCAGTCTGTTTAACACTGTACATATCGGAAAGCCACAGTCATTGGATGTACTGATACTGACTGTATTAGGTACAGCTTTATACTTATAGTTATTCTGTTGAACACTATACACACCTGACAGCTACGGTTATTGTACTTTTATATAGATTTGCTTTGATAGTGTGTAGTTTTATAATAATCTATTCAGATTGTTTTTTCAAGACTGTTGATATTGGTTAGGGACCGGTCATTATTTATGGAAGGGGGAGGGGAATTTTTTCTTTTCTAAATTTTTAAAATTGAAAGCCCCCCCCCTAAATGGCAGAAATTTAATGATGCCCCCCCCTGCATATTAGAATATTTTTCTTTGACCCCCCCCCCATTTTCATTTTTACTTGTCAAATGGGGATACCCAGGCGTTATAGTATTAATTATTAAATAAGAATATGGAACTGGCAAGATATTAACGTCGACCAAAAATATATATTTATTAGCAGAAAATTGTAATTAAAAGAGGAGTATTTTTATATATAACACTAAAATCAGGTTTCCATTTGGTCTGGGCGATCGTAACCATGTTTAAGGCTGCAACTAGACTTGATGGTACGAAGTATTGCCATAGCAGCTGCGCGGCAACAATGAGAGCAACAATGAGTAAAATTAGCAGCAAAAGGAGATAGCAATGACAATTCTGCCAAGGCATACCTGCGAAATACAGTGTATAGTGGTCTATACATCCTATTTTATGTGAGATTAAAAATTATATAAAAATGACATATACTAGCTACCAGATAAAATCTTTTAGAATGAACATGGGTGGGTGGGTCGGGAAAAGGTATCGAAGCGCAAAACTTGCTGCAGCTAGGCAAAGCATACAATGGTAGAATGAATACCCAGACCGAAGCACTGATCACAAGGCATGAAACAACCCCCTTTGATCGATATGACGTCACAGACTTCCCCGCAGCGGATGTGGCCTGCATAATACAAACGCCGTTAACTGCTTAATTTAAATGTATTTAACCACATCAAGAGCTGATGTAATAATACATTGTCAATTTAACTAGTCTGCAATCCGTAAAGACTGATTTGCATACAGCACACACAAGACAAGATGAATCCAGACTATTTCACATCAGTGACCATGATTTAGTTGCAACATTTACAACCAAATGGATACCAGGTTATTAAGCAAATTCCTTCAAGTTTAATTGCAACACCCCCTGTCATTTTCTTGAAAAAATTTAATAGCCCCCCTTCTAGTCATTTCTACATATGCCCCCCTTATTTTTTTCCTCCCCTCCCCCCTTCCATAATTAATGACCGGTCCCTTATTGTTAAAATCGAGGATGTCGTTAAAATTAAACTTTAAAGCTGTAAGATCTTCGGGAACATTTTATATTATGTTGTGTTTTACCAAATAATGTCCTTGCCCTTGCACGGTTCCCATTTGTAAAAAACTGCTGTAAATCATATCCCCCTTTAATTAATTTGATCTCATCCGTGAGTCGGCCTCGAAGGCCTTTGATCTCTACTAGCAGGATATTAGCTAATATCCTGCTAGTAGAGAACCAATCAGAGTGCAGAATACCTCATATCCAAAACAAAGACTGCATGATACGATAAAGATGTGCCACTCGACGTATTTCCCTAATGTTTGCGTGTCCGTAATTTTCCGTGCTGATCACGAGTGGTCACCACTGAGCTATAATATACCACTTACTGCCAAAATGGCACCGAGACTGATATGACGAATATCAGTCTCTATATGACGCTATATGACGAATTTGACACTTACTGGCAAAATGGCGGCTATAAAAAAAATCTCGGACATAATTTTCGCAGAGTGGCACATCTTTTATATCGTATCTAATCTTTGTCCAAAGCGTGATATCGAGAATTATCTTCCGAAGCCGAAGGCTGACCGAGGCCTTGATAATTCTCGATATCACGCAAAAATCGAGCCCAATAATTATTTTTTTACGCATAAGAATGACTATTAAAGAAAAATACTATAACTAATCAAAGCACAACCTCGTACCCAGGATCTTTCTAGAGACCCTGGGAACGAGGTCACATATGATAGATAATACCAGATGTCTCACTCAGCCAAAATTGTGTCCGCGAATTTTTATGAGCACGCGTTGACCTCCATTTTGGCAGTAGTGTAATCCACGCCATGAAACGTGAGCAATCACCACTGAGCTATACTATATTACTGGAGGACCTGCTCGGGATAAAAAAGTGTCCGCAAAAACATGGCGGATCTTACGCCATTTCCATGACAACACTTACTTTATTTTCATGGTAATTGCCACTGACCAACCGCGATCCTAAGCTTTCGAAGATATTCTTAACCCCCCTGGTTTTTGCACAGATATATTTAAAATAATAGTAAATATAAAGATATTTCAAGTTTTCTGTTGTTTTTGAGCAAAAATCTTAATATTTCCATCGCACATTACTTGTTTTACAACGCCAGTTTGCTTCGCTTGTGGATGCAGCACTTTACTACAAAGAAACTAAAAAGAAAGACTAATTCTTTCAGGTAAGATTCACGAAACTTTTTTATATTAAACTTTCTAGACGACTAGCTAGTCACAGAGTGAGACTCTGAGTCGGTCACTAGACCCTTCATATATTATGTCAAAAACTCATCATCCTATTAATATCTACAGCAAATATTTCAATAGGGACATAAAAATATTGTTAATGATTAAATATTGCATGTGTACTACATGAAATTATGTTGTTTTCAGTGTCAGCACTGGCCTTTGTGGTTTTATTGCCAGACAGAGACTGCCAGTTTTTAATTACTTGTATAAATTGTGGTTGTTTACATGTTCATAAAGGTTTAATATGGTGTGAAATTTATATACTTGCCCATCATAATGCAGAATTAATATATATAGATAGCACAAGAGTCCAGAGAGACTTGAGTAGAGGAGGCCCACTTACATTTGATAATGTGCCCTATCCTGATGAGCAGTGCCTTTTTTAACTATATATCTGGGGGGGCAATTGCTCCCCTAGGGAAAGAATCCCCCCCCCAGTAAAGCCATTTCTGCCCCCGAAGTGCGAAGCAGAATTGCTCATGATTGCTGTCAGAATTGCAGTTGATTTACTTGATAATGAGATTATGCCCTTCCATAGCCTCATCCACAGCCATCTTGTGTGTAGTTCATATTATTCTTCACCGAGTATTTCATAATAGCGATAGATTTCATGCAAACAATCCGATAAAATGCTAGCCTTTCCAAGCCTTGCGACTATTTCCTAGCACTCTCCTCCGCAGAGGCATGCGTTTTGGCATGCGTTTAGCAATAAAGGCGAAGAGACGACTTGCGCTTACGTTATATTACCTTGCATCCACAGCGGAATATAAAACAATAGCAACCTTATTCGGAGTTTCCCGATCGTTTGTGTGTGTTTGCATTAGGGAAGTATGCTGTGCCATTACCAAACGACTGTCAAAGGTCATTACATTTCCACGCGGACAAGATTTACGGCAAATTATTGATGGGTACGAACAAAAGTGGGGGTTTCCGATGTGCGCGGGGGCGATTGACGGCACTCACATCCCAATAATCGCACCTACTGAGAGCCATGTAGAATACGTCAATAGGAAAGGCTTCCATAGTATAGTGATGCAAGCTTGTGTTGATTGTAACTACTTGTTTCGCGATGTTGTGGTTGGTTGGCCTGGAAGCGTTCATGACGCACGGGTTCTTTCCAATTCTGCAATTTACAAGCAAGGAAACGAAGGCAAACTGTTCCCCACAGACCTCACAAAAGAAATAAACGGAGAAGAAATACCCCCAGTCATAATAGGAGATCCCGCGTATCCATTGTTGCCTTGGCTCTTGAAAGGGTTTCCTATGAAAGGTGTTTTAACTAGAAAACAAAGAGTATTTAACTATCGCTTAAGCCGTTCCCGAATGACGGTTGAGAACACATTTGGCAAGTGGAAAGGCCGCTTTATTAGATTTATCAAGCGTGTTGATATGGAGGTAAAAAACTTGGTTATTATTGTCTTAGCGTCGTGCATTTTACATAACATTTGTAAAGTGCAAAATAACAACTTTCTGCCACAGTGGGAAGAAAATGTTAACCTGCAAGAACTTGCAGTGCCAACCGATGACGTAGTAGAAGAAGATGGAGAAGACATTCGAGAAATATTAGCTGAGTTTTTTATGTCAGGATAAAAGATTCCAAACCTTTTATATCGCGATCAAAACATGATTAGTAAAGTTACACTGTAAAATGCATCATACCATTCATGTTGTTGTAAATTCATGTTATATTTAAGTTTAACAATGTTTAAATGAAACATGCACTTCCACAGTTATATGAGGTTGGGTTGCAGGGGACATAGGCGTACGGGCAGGAAAAAGTTAGGGGGGCGGAATGAAATTTACCCGACTTTTCCGCATTTTGCCCGACTTACTGCTACAAATTTTCGTCGAACTTCCCCCCCCCCCCCGTACTCCTATGGCAGGGGAGGGCAGTTGTTCCTCTTAATCTTCAAGTTTGGGCAAATAAATGAAAAGTAATGTTGTTGAAAAACGTAAGATCCAAGAGTAATCACATGCCAGCCTTCCCCTGACGTATGGTGTACACATGCACTTATGACTTATGAGACTTTTGGTATAAACAATTAATATCAATACATTATGTATTGTTCAACATACTTTAGTTAAATACAATTTCTAACCCTTTTAACCCAACAGACATATTGTAAATGTCTGTAATATAAATTGCATTACATTTCCAATACTGCAGGTAAAGTTGTAATGACTTTAGGAACATAACTCAAAAGCATCAAGTCATTATTAGTATAAAGTAAATCTATACTTTCAAAAACAAGAAAGAATCTTTTATAACTTGAAATATGTTTTTTCTTCATCATCATTGTGATTAATGTAGCTGCAGCCTGGAGTTTCACTACTGTTACAGCCATTTCCAAAGACCTGTTGTTGAACTGTAGCATATGGTTGGGCATACATTATAGATGTACTACCTATTGGCTGAGTGTTTTGAGTGGTTTGGTTTTCCAACAACAAACGAAACTAAACATCTTCAACTCATGCTCTCTTTCCTGTTTTCTTCTTTCATTCTCAAGATGCATTTGCTCCATTTGAAATTTGTGCTCTTTTTCTAATTGAAACTCTTCAAGCTTTTTATATCTACAGTACAAGATAAATTTTTAATGTCTCATTACTCATTCATGTTTGTAAAAGATTTGTAGTTAAAACTGAAGATACATCTGTAGGGTAGATTCAGTATCACGTACCTCTCTGAATCAGTGAAACATTGAAGCATTATCCTATGTCAATTATGCCTAGCAATATCTAGTAAATATGCATAACATTTAGTATATCTAAAAGGTGAATATACCTTTCAAAATCATCCTTTGTCACTGACTTGAATTGTTCCAGTGCAGCATCAATGTTTTTTTCTACAGCACTCTTTCTTTTTTTCCTTTGTATCTTTCCTATGTCAGGCTGTGGGCAACCTGCAGACTGTTTCTTGCCATCAGCTTTTTGCTTAGCATCACCTTTTTTGGTCAGATTCAGCCTTTTGTTCAGCTTCAGGCAGTTTCTTAGTTTGAGAGTGTTGCTTGGCTTCAGGCTGCTGGCTAGTTTTAGACTGTTGGTTCACTTCTCTCTCAACTAAAAAAAGTTGCAAGTGGCCAAAGATAACAATTATGCTTTAAATCAATTTTGTAAATAAATATTTCTTAGCAAGAGCACAAATTTTGTTATTTTGTAACCCCTGTCAAAGGTAATGTCACAAAATGCAATGGACTTAATGCTATGATGGTAATTAAATGACAGAAATTATTCCTTACTACTAGTATTGTCAACGTCACTTGAAATGTCACAGTTTGGACAGGAAAATGTTTCTTCTTCACAATAGACCATCAAAGAGCCACCTTCTGTGGTATGGACTCCATCAGAGTAAATGATTTTTTCAAAAGCACATGTCTGACATTTTCTGACAGAATGTTCACCTTCACCATACTTACTGACAAGACCTTCAGGAGTATATAAAAAAAACTTTTTAAGGACAAGATTATGGTGTCATTTCACAGGATATTTTTATACATTACAGAATTTAAAATGTGTAATTGCAATGTTCTAGTAAAAATATAGTCATAATATGAAAATATTACTAGAAATACATGCATGCAATAACCCCTCGCCTGTTTTCAAAAGATGTATACTCAGTGCCGTTGCGAGCACTTCGTCTGAGGGGGTGTGTGAGGTTAGATAGGGGGAGGGGGTGGTTACCAAAATGTTTCCAGATGTACAAAAAATTTTCAGGACATATAATAATTTTTCCGAAAATACAGTTGTTTTCCAAATTCTCTTTCTCATGTCCTGAGAATTACCTGAATTCCCCTGAAAATCTTCTGCAAATCTACTTAAATTTACCTAAAAGTGCACTGGAAATCTACCTGAAATTCCTCATGAGCAATTATCAGGGGTGTTGCACCCCCCCTCCCCCAGTGAGTTCCAAGCAAACACTCTCTGATTTATTGTTCCTGTATTTCACCTCCCAAAATATTGTGCATCATACTATAGAGCATTTTGCTGTTGTCATGCTCTAGCATGGTTCAAATTTATGAATTTTTATTATATAAAGTATAGTGTTTTACAGAGTTTTCGAGCACTGACAAAAATGATAATCTCAGATGTGAAATTATTCATGATAATCTCACATGTAAAAATTTATCGCCTTTTCAATTATTGCTTTTCTGTAAACATTATCGCTTTTCATTTAAGACTGTCCTTTATATAATAAACAGAAAAATACATGGGTGGTTGGAAATACCAGATTTATTTTTCGTGTTGAACATGACATCTCACTTGTTCGCTGCGCTCACTTGTTCGCTGCACACTCATGTTCAACACTCGAAATAAATCTGGTATTTTGTGCACCCATGTATTATTCTCTATTTAAACTACAACTTGACTGGTTTAAATTATTATCAAGTTATCAGTGATTGTAAAAGTTGCAGATAGAAGTGTTTTGTTTTATATTATTATCAAGTTATCAGTGATCGCAAAACCTCCAAATCCTTAATTTCAAATGTTAGAATGTTAGGGTTTGTAATCCAAGTGAGAATATATACATTTTAAGACCTAACCAGGAACGACTGCGAAAAATGCAGCACAAGGTCCTTTGGTAGGAATTGAACCTACAGCCCTGCGATTCCGGTGCAGCGCTCTAACCAACTGAGCATGAGCTACAGAGGCCAGCTGTTGAGCTTTAACGTAAGTTCATGTATATTTAGGTAATGGGGTGTGTGGGTTATGATAAGGTGGACTTCAATAATTTGGATTCTTGCACTTCACTTGGTGGATTAATATTAGAATGTTAGGGTTTGTAATCCAAGTGAGAATATATACATTTTAAGACCTAACCAGGAACGACTGCGAAAAATGCAGCACAAGGTCCTCTGGTAGGAATTGAACCTATGGCCCTGCGATTCCGGTGCAGCGCTCTAACCAACTGAGCTACAAAGGCCAGCTGTTGAGCTTTAACCGTAAGTTCATGTATATTTAGGTAATCGGGTGTGCGGGTTGTGATAAGGTGGACTTCAATAATTTGGATTCTTCAGGGGCGGATCTAGGATTGTTCGTACCTCAGTCAAAAATTTTTGGCGGACGGGGCGTTGTCGGCGCTGGGCGTGGTCTCGACTGGGCGTGAAACACGTATTTATATTAAATTTAAATTGATAAACTCAAACGAACATTTGATTCTTATCCATTGTAAGAAAAACTACAAATGCACAAAGATATATTGATCCTATTTCAATACAAAATTTTATGGATATGTTACTACGATATAATACGTTTAAAACTCAGCAGCAATTTAACATGTTTGCCTGTGGATTAAGAATCGTCGTCATATTGGTACTATATGCTTATAAGTGTATCATTGTAAAACTTGTAAAATCATATGGCAGCAAATGCATTAAGGAAATGTACTGTTCTGTTACCAAAAACACAGAACTATACAAATAATTGCCAGTAGCCTCAAATCCAAAAAAAAACAACCAAATATTCATTAACTAAGTCAAACACTAGTACATTAACAAGATATAAAGATGTTAGGTCAAATATTAGTAAACTAGTAACATCAGAATGGCTACTAGTCAATGAGCTTTTCAAGCTAGCTTGTGAAATATTTCACATCATCATGTTACACCAGACCAATGCGGTCGTCTATTAAAACAAGCCATGTCGATAGGCTATGGACAAACAATATTCTATAAGGCCGACATGTTGTGTGATCGATGCATAAATATAAAGAAATCTTAAATAAAACTTCACTATAAACATGAGAAACAACAAATGCTTACATTGTGGACACTGAATATAACATATTTTAGCTTCTTGACGCGAGAATTATGCTAATACAGCATAGCGAATATTAAAATATCATATGTCAAACAATCATTAATTAACAACACCGATAGCTTTGGTACTCCGGTTTAATATAAACTAAAGATACATCACTATAAAACCATAAATTTCTCTACCTTATTGCAGTGCAAGCTTTGTCTTTCTTATCTCGAACATACTTCGGAATGTAGCTCTCTTCGCCAAAATTTCGAGCGAGGCTTCTGCTTGTGTTGTTGATGGCGCTCAGTAGCTAGTCAGCAGAATTCGTCCGTGAAGCATCGATATCCTTCTCAAGTTCCGTATACAAACGTTTTAGAGATTCCAAATAGTTTGCCGCAATCGCAAACTGAACATTGTCGAAAATGTTTCCAGATATCGCTGGTAGAGATCGCTCGTAAAAATAGTAAAATTTCGCACATGCCAGACGTTCGAAATAGTAAACACTCATGAACACCAAAAGCCGTGTTGACGAATACAACACGCTGCGAATCCGTCGAAAATATAAGCCAATGACAGTGCAGAATTTTTTTAAATGGTTCAATCAGAAGGCTCATACAGAGCCCCTGAATCTGCAAATCCGCCAGGCCTCCCCACAGATCCGTCGCAAATGGCCGTAACCATGGAAATGAGCGTGTCAGCCAATCAGATAGCCGGATTCAACCCCCGAATCCGTCAACATTCATGCGTAAGACCGCTGTTCGTGACTGAATAATATTACTTTGCCGAAGCTCTGCCGCAGCATGAAACGTATAACTGGACTACGATTTAAAATTTTAATAACTCGATCTACTGGCCGCCACAGATAGCTGGAGTCGAATATTTTTTAATTAAGCATGCGAAAGGCTGATTTTTTAGAATAAAATGAATAGTTAAACGGCTTAAACTAAACCAAATTGTCTGAAATTTTGTACAGTAATTAAAAACCGAACAAAATTTCCATCTATTAACTCAAAATATGATTAAAACTTTTAAATTTTGTGCGCGAGCCATTTTTGGTTTGTTGGAAAAGACACCCCCCCCCCTGGTTCACCAAATTTGAGTTTGAGAATTTTTTTCATTATTCTACATTATAAGTACCCAAAGAAGCTATATATATAAGAAAGGGATACAAATAGGTGTTTTGCGAAATTGAGAGCGATTTCAAATCTGTTCAAAATATTATTTACACTGCAAACAAAATAAATTAATAAAAATATGTTTAGTCCATAAAAAGTATCTTTGGTCCATATCATTAATAGTAATCTATAATAGTAATAATCAGTAATCGTACGTGATATATGTTTTAACAAAGAAAAGATAATAATAATAATAATAATAATAATAATAATAATAATAATAATAATAATAATAATAATGGAAACGTTATTTATTGATTATTAAGATATATAATTACAAAGATAAACCTCACTTTACAGGTAGCTCATCAATGTCTACTTGAATTGATACTAGTCCAATATATTTATTATACAATAATTATTTTAAGGCGGATTATATTGACATTAGTTTTCGGTCATCCCACACACCTTGTTTCGTTTACAGAATATATAATATGATGTTCGTATGCACATGTTCACGATTTTCATTTTTATGTATTTACAAAATTTGGCATCACATTTAAGGCCTCTTAGCATGCCATCGAAATTTTCAGAAGATCGGTCAAAAACTCCGAGGGTACTCAGGGATAAATTGACGAACTTGACTTTATTATAATCTGCTTTCTGCTCATTAATTAGATCGCGGTACTTTTGACGGTTTCATTGCACACCTCGCTCAACCAATCGGCAGTAATATCCCGAATCTCATTGTGACGAATAATTGTCATACCACCATGTGGACAGATCATGGCATGATCTGTTGAGAGATTTACTCCGCACAGACAATGTTGCGCAACATTTTTCAACTGCCAATTATATCTTAGGCATAAAGCGTCCCGAAGTTCACTTTTGTTCAAATTAAAACCATGTTCTTTTAATGGAAGAACGGTAAGCCAAGATGAAGCGCCTTTTTCGTTTAACAAATCCATTGTCCGTTGTTTTGTAGCAGGTAAACTTTCTCTAATAATTTTGGCCTTGTTTGCATGATGATTTGCTTTCTGTTGACGTAGCTTCGCTTTAATTTCACACAAATCTGGTTTTCTGTACGAATCCGATTGCTCGATTATCGTTTTCTTCAAAGGCTCAGTGATCTTTCTAGATGCATTAAGTTGCAGACTAACTTCTTCGACTGGATTTATGATATTCAGACCTCCATATCTTGTTGGCAGCGACAGCAACTTTCTTTCTTCAATGGAACAATGACTTCTGCACGTAAGTCCTGGAATAAATTTCTCGGTTATGATATCTTCAATTGGTTGGAAAAACTGTCCAATATTATCCACTGTCCGCATGATAAACTGCCACTTTCCCTTTATAGAATGAATAAAGGCTGCGTATGCTGCATGAGAATATATTTCTGCTATCTTAACCAACGCTTCTATTTCCTCTTTCCACATCTCTACTTTAGCTGCAACATATTCATGAAGAAAACTGGGTGTACCGACTGCTGCGCCGAGAAGCTGTTCAGGGGTGCAAGAGTATTCAGATTTTAACCGTGTCTCAATCTCACGCTATTCTATCAAGTTGCTAACAATTTTAAAAAGTAGCGAATAGCGATTCGCTGTTTGAAAAGTAGTCAACTACTTGGCTACTTAATTTTAGGCAAAATATAGTTCGCTATAACTACAACTACTGTTTTTGAAAAAGTAGTCAAAAACTACTGGCTACTTGAAAATTATAGTTTGCTACAGTAGCGAACTACAACTACTTCGCTACAACCCACCCTTGGAAAGAAGGCCACGTTTATCAGCGGGAGAAATCAAACGGACGCCTTGATGAACCTTCCCTTGCAACATAGGACGACTAAACCCACGCGTAATCTTCTCATATTCAAACGGCATATTCGTTTGAGAAATTAAATGACTTTGAATACATTTCCCTTGATTAACAAGTGCTTTTATATCGCCTTTTAGCCATTGTTTCAACCGTCTTTCTAAATAGTAGACATGATCTTTTGTCTTACTTTTAACAAAAGGCTTTTGTAATGATAACGATTGCATGACCGAGCACGCTTTCAAGGCAATACATTCTAGCGGGCTAGTATCAGCAAAGGCTTGATAAATTCTTGCTAATTCTTGTATAAATGACTTTCCAACTCTGCCCGATGGCACTAGAAAGACATTACGTCTCCAATGAACAATTTCTTCGTATGCATCATTTACCATATCGCAAAAGTCGGTTCCACATGGGAATGGGAATTTCAGGGAATTTCGTTCCACATGAAAATCTGCTCATCCTCGCGCACATAATTAGCTCCCTCGTTCTGTGCCATGTCATTATTTTCACTGATGTGTATGGCTTCATTGATTTTTATAGTGTTTTATAATCTATTGGGAGTTTCCGATCGGTCTAATTGGCTTCTTTCAATGCAAATTTCTGCTGTGTTACATATCTCGTCAACAACAACTGGGTGTAAACG